>BQNB010174540.1:0-13250 GCA_026074375.1 Tanacetum coccineum
AGATTAGCTTAATATCAGAATTAAGTTTGAACTTTAGCTTTTCAATAGCAAATCTCTTGATAATCCAGTTTACTTATAGCTTATTTCTTTTTAGATATTCTTAGTACACATCACAAGCTTTTTATAGCTGCTTTTGGTTTTCATTTTCATTTAGAAATAAGCCAAAGTTTGAAAAAGTTAGATTTTCATTGTTAAACCTTAGTTTCTGTTGTTCAGTTTAAAACACTTAATTTTTAGCTTATTCAGTGGATAAAAGTTCAATAAGCTTTTGTTAAAGTTGTAGTGGATAAGCTCATGAACAACTTTGTAGTTTTAAGTTTTTGCTTATTCTCATTTTTTAAATAAGCCAATAATAAGCTAAATCGTAGGGTCTGTTTTGTACTTTTTCAATAGTTAAGGGTTGTCTGTTTTAACTGTAGTGTAAATTCTAGTTAATTACCCCGCCTACCCTTCACTTTCATTCTTTGCACTTTCTACCCTGTCTTTTAGGATTAAATAAATAGTTTTTAATATTTTTGAAATTAGTTTAATAAAATTAGGTTTTAGATTTTAATTAGTAAAATTAGGGTTCAATTGCTATATAAAAATTGGGCATTTTCATACCATTAGATTTCTGCACATTTTTAGTAGTTAAAAACCATTTTTCTTTATTTTTCCAATTAAATTTGTATTTTCTAGAAATTAAAATAGATTTTTAGTAATTTCTTTTTCTTAAAAAATTCATAGAAAATAGAAAAATAGTTGGAAAAATCTAATTCTTTTTCCTATAATTTTCTTTTTAATTCTAGTATTTTTGAAAAATAAAAATAGAATTTTAGTGTTAATTTTTAGAAAAAGTTTATTTTTAGTAATTCATTTTTCTTTAAAAATTCATATAAAATTCAAAAATAGTTAAAAAATTCTAATTCTTTTTCCTAAAATTTTCTTTTTAAATTTGTGATTTTTAGGTATAAAATTTGTTAAAAGTAGTGCCTTAGATTTTAAATTTCAGTTTTAGCTCACGTTTTTAATTTTCGTGTATTAAAATTTCGTGCTAGTTAATTGTTTTTAATTCTTTAATAGTTTCTATAGTTTAATTGTGCTATTATATTCGTAGTGTAATTCAAAAGTCAAAAATTCTTTATCCATTCTTGACTTGAATCCGAATTATTCCCAAATCTCAATTCACGACTTCGTTGGGATACGACCCGAGAAGAAATACTTCCCGGTTAAAAATATACATATTGTGTTTTCTTTAGTGAGATTTTATCCTTTTAATTTTCTTGTTTGAGAAGTAATTTGGAAAGGATTGTCACGGGATTAATACTATATATATATATAAATTTGACTAGTGCTTACAAACGACATACCAAATTTTGGCGCCGTTGCCGAGGAAGACGTGAACGATTTTTGAGGATATTCATTGAAGTAGAGTTTTGAAGACCCTTCTTTCTTGGAAGTTACTTTGCTACTTTTGTCTATATACTATAAAAACACAAAACGATCATTAATTCGATTCCTATCGAATTAGTTAAAAAAAATTAAATAAACAAATTTGGATACTAGCTATCCATCTTAAACCATTCAAATTTAACAACAAAAAATCTAATCGTGAAGGTACATGCGAGGTACGACGGACCTTTGAGTTTACAAACTATAAGGTGAGTATAAGGAAAGGTGATAGCTACTTGCTAAGAAGTCATTGCGGCTCGCTAAGCCTTTCCGCTCACTTGTGCGTACTCTTGGAGACTTATCGTGAAGCTTGTAATTAACGGTTGCCAAAAATAATTTTTCTTTTTGATTTCCTTCCTAATAAATACTAAAAAATTGTAAATTTCCTCAAAAATAATCTTCTTAATCTCAAAATTTTCTTTTTCTTATTTTCACTAGTGCATGCTCACTCGTTCTTCCTTGGAATATACAAATCCGAGGAAGAACGTTATCGTCGAGATTCTCGACAACAAACAAGAGGCAATCCTAGACTGTTGATAAGTTTCGATTCAATGGCCGGTTGATGATCGAACCTATGTCACGCGCAACTTCAAGCCCCCCCCCCCGGGGGGGTTTGAAAGTGCTATAGTTGTACCACCCATCAATGCTCAAAATTTTTGAACTAAAATCCATTCATTATTCTTGTTCAATATCGAATTTTTTCGAGGAGGTAATGTTGAGGGAGCCTATTGTCATATTCGTCATTTTGAGAGCATAACTAATAATCAAAGGTACCCGGATCGTACCCTACACCACCATCAAACTTCCTTCTCTTTATTTTTCTTGGACGGGTTAGCAAAAATGGTTGGACGAAGAACCCCCCGGAATTCTATTCTTACATGGGTATGACTTTGTGTGCTATGTTCATCAATTTTTTCTTTCCACCTTCTAAGATTCCATTCTGCGGATAATGAAATAACGAATTTTCGACCAAATTGCTCAAGAATCTTTCTCTCGAAGCTTGGCGAGCGTTTCATGGAAACTTTAAGGAAGTGTCCTCACACGGTTTTCGGGGAGGGCCTATGCACCATAGTCACATTCTATAATTCGTTGAGCTACAATGATTCAAGATTCTCTTAATTCAGTTAGCAGGTGGCAATTTTCTTCTATATAAAGTCCACCGAAGGGCTACAAATCATAGAGAATAAAGCCAAAGTTAGGATGTTCACAGAACGCCGTGAGGCGATATCGTGAGTACGAATATCTCCTCCATCTTTTCTACTTTTCATATTTCTAAATCGAATTCCAACAAAATGGCAGCGGACATTTGAGGATAGAGACCTTTGACTTTTGAGGAATGAAATGACATGAGGATGAAATAATATGATGAAAGCTTTTGTGCCCTACTCCTTGCGTTATACTCCGTTCCGATTAAAGCGGTGGAGGAAAGGTGTATACTTGTGGTAGTTAATCATAATTTAATGTGTGTTCAGATGACTAGAGGAGAGGGGGGTTATAAAGTACCCGGTTTATCATGGATAATTTCAACATTTCAAACAAACCGCTTCGGTTGGTTACTTTGTTCAATGGAAAATTCCTGGATACTGGTCTCCCAACTTAGCGAAAATAAGACCACCGGGGCTTTACTCAAACCCAATCCCCAGCTTCTAGACCTAAACCAAGGGATACATGGGAAAAAAGTGGTATAATGGGACTAGGAATGTGAACCAAACCTACTCAAGTTAACCAAGGAGCTAACTGGGCTTAACCACAAATCTCAGCATATCAAGCCTCGAGTACACAAGTTCGGTGAGTATGCTAGATTTGAGGGCTTAAACAAAAGCAAATGATGTACTGTGAATAATTTGCAAAAGAAATTGAATAATTTCAAAGGGTAACATCAAGATTTTCAAAATGAGCAAAGGAATTTTAAAATATGATGCTTAACATATTCAAAAGCAAATGGGGAAAACATTACATCGGGTTCAGGAACTTTACCGGAGTAATACTATTCCTATATCCTAGAATGAAGTCAAGGCTGATCACATAGGAGTGGTTTGGCCTTCATGATGAACCATTACCTCCTATGCCTCCTCCATTTTTGTCATTCCGGACAATGAGGATAACTGAGGGGTGACAAAGGACAAAGTGAAACCACAAGTTCCCCAAATTTGTATGCAAGAGTCCAAACCTTCCCGGTAATTCAAAACAAGGAAAGGTCAGAATAAGAACAAAAAGACCAATTGTTGAGCCCTAGAGTTGTTTAGTGAACCTTTCCAGACTAAACAAATTTGCCTTACCCTAAAAAGAGTTGAAAAGGACAAGAATCGTGAAAGAGATGATATCTTAGCTTCAAAGTTCATAGAAATCTTTCGTGATCTTCACTTTGAGCTTAGCTTTGCGGATGCTCTTGTCCACATGCCCAAATTTGCCTTAATGATCAAAAAGTTGTTAAATAACAAGGACAAGTTGATTGAGATAACAAAGACACCAATGAATGCTAATTGCTCCGCGGTCATTCTCAAAAAGCTTCCCGAAAAGCTTGGTGACCCAGGACGATTTCTCATTCCTTGTGATTTTGGGGAGTTTGATAATCACTTGGCACTAGCGGATCTAGGTGCAAGTATCAATCTCATGCCCTTGTCTATTTGGAAGAAACTTGGACTTCCCGACCTTACAAGTACTAGAATGGTTCTAGAATTAGCCGACCGAACAATTTCTAAACCCCTCGGGATAGCCGAAAATGTGTTCGTTAAGGTCGGAAAATTCTACTTCCCAGTCGATTTTGTGATATTGGATTTTGTTGCGGACCCCCGTGTTCCTTTGATTTTAGGAAGGCCATTTTTGAGCACAGCTCATGCCTTGATTGATGTTTATGAGGGGGAGATCATCTTAAGACATGATGATCAATCTTTGATCCTAAAGTGTGGTGATACTCCCACAATTTCTTATGATAATTTTGAATCCGTGAAACGAATTGATCTTATTGATGCAACTTGTGCGGAGTATGCTCCAAAAGTCTTAGACTTTACCGAGAGTGGTGATTCCACTTCTATCATTTCGGATCCTCCTTCTTTCACTCCTTTTGAAGGAAGTGAGATGATTCTTGAGGAAGAAATAGAAGAGTTTTTAAAACATGATGAATCTTTAAACATGGATTTAAATGATGAATTTAGTGATGAGGAGGGTGATGTAACTTACTTGGAAAAATTGCTTGAAGTTTTAAATGATGATCCTTTTTCACCATCCACTCCTCTTGAGTTCAAAAAGGAAGTCAAAAATGTTGAATCGGTCAAAACATCAATAGAGGAACCACCCGACCTTGAACTCAAAGAGTTGCCTTCTCATCTTGAATACGCTTTTCTTGAAAAGGATAATAAACTACCCGTCATAATTTCAAAAGATTTAAAAGAGGATGAGAAGGTAAAACTTATTGAGGTTCTTAAGGCTCACAAAAGTGCTCTAGCTTGGAAAATCTCCGACATTAAGGGAATTGACCCAAAATTTTGTACACACAAAATTTTAATGGAGGATGATTACAAACCAGTGGTTCAAATGCAAAGAAGGGTCAACCCTAAAATACATGAGGTTATTAAGAAAGAGGTCATCAAGCTTCTTTTATGCCCGGCTTTTTGTTTTACCCCATTGGATAGCCCATGGGTTAGCTGGTTTCCATTGCGTTCCTAAAAAAGGAGGGATGCAGTCTGGTGATGAATGATGACAGAACTTATTTCCAACCGATTGGGACGGTTAGAGAGTTGCATTCATTGATTATTGGAATTGATTGTCCACTAGGAAGGACCATTTTCCCTTACCTTTTATGGATCAAATGCTTGAAAGGTTAGCGGGGAATGAGTTCTATTGTTTCTTAGACGGATTTTCCGGGTACTTTCAAATTCCGATTGACCCCCAAGACCAAGAAAAGACCACCTTTACTTGCCCTTATGGAACCTTTGCCTACAAAAGAATGCCTTTTGGCCTTTGTAATGCACCAGGGACCTTTCAAAGGTGCATGACGACCATATTCCATGACCATGATAGAGAAAACAGGGGTTTTTATGGACTGACTTTTCGGTTTTTGGGGGATAATTTTTTTTAAAGTGCTTGATAATCTTGATATAAATGCTTATCGATGGTGGGAAGAAACAAATCTTGTGCTTAATTGGGAAAAATGCCATTTTATGGTAAAAGAGGGAATAGTTTTGGGGCATAAAATTTCTAAAAGCGGTTTAGAAGTTGATAGGGCAAAAGTAGAAGTGATAGCTAAATTACCTTACCCGACCACGGTAAAAGGAGTTCGAAGTTTTTTAGGTCATGCGGGTTTTTATCGAAGGTTCATTCAAGATTTCTCAAAAATTGCAAGACCCATGACTCATCTTTTGGAAAAAGAAACTCCTTTTGTCTTTTCGGATGAGTGTAAACAAGCTTTTAATGATCTTAGAAAGAAGTTGATTGAATCACCAATACTTGTTGTGCCTAATTGGGATTATGATTTTGAAATAATGTGTGATGCCAGTGACTTTGCTCTTGGAGCAGTTCTAGGTCAAAGAAAGGACAAACACTTTCATCCTATTCACTATGCGAGTAAGACTATGACAGGGGCTCAACTTCATTACACGTATAATGATAAGGAAATGATAGCCGTAGTATATTGCTTGGGAGATGTTTTCGACCCTATCTAGTCTTATCGAAGACCATAGTGTATACGGATCATTCGGCTATTAAGTACCTAATGGCTAAGCAAGATGCTAAGTCAAGGTTACTTAGGTGGATTCTCTTACTCCAAGAGTTCAATCTTGAAATAAGGGACAAAAAAGGAGCTGAGAATGTAGCCGCCGATCACCTTTCTAGACTAGAGAACCCTCACAAGAATGAACTTGAAAAGCAAAACATAACTGAGTCTTTTCCTTTAGAGTCACTAGGGAAAGTTGAAGAGGTCAAAGAGATTAAGGTGAATGATAATGTGCTTAATGAGAATGAAAATGTTGTTGAAAATAATGTGCTTAACAATGTGAATGTGCTTAGTGATAATACCACGCCATGGTTCGCCGACTTAGCGAACTACCATGCGGGTAATTTTGTTAAAAAAGGAATGAGTTCTCAACAAAAGAAAAAGTTTTTCAAAGATGCTAAACATTACTATTGGGATGACCCGTACTTGTTCAAAATTTGTGCGGACCAAGTCATTAGACGATGTCTTTTGTTTTTGGCTAAGGGCCTAATGAGATTCTCATGGCTTGTCACAATGGACCTACGGGAGGCCATCATAGTGCCAATTACACCGCTCGTAAAAGTTCTTTATGGCTCCGGTTTCTTTTGGCCCAACAATCTATAAAGATGCTTTCAACCTTGGAATTACATTGCGTGCTTTTCAAACGACAAGGCAAAATCTCTCAAAGAGTGAGAATTGGCTCAGAATGCAATACAAGTTTGTGAGATTTTAAGTTGTGGGGGATTGATTTCATGGGTCAATTTTCCATCAAGTAGGGGAAAATAAGTACATCTTGTGTTGCAGGGATTACTTGTCCAAATGGGTGGAAGCTATAGGCTTTACTACTAATGATACTCGTTGTTGTTTGTAAGTTCTTGGGAAAAGTCTTTTTCTTTTTTGCTGTAGATTTGGAACCCCACGAGCTATAATAAGTCTGATAGCATGGGCACCACATTTTTGTAATTGACCAATTTTCAAAGGTCATGGCAAAGTCTGGTGTGGACCCATCGTCTTTCGACTCCTTCACCTTCAAACGATTTGTGGTCAACGTTGGAGGTTTCAAATAGGGGAATTAAAAGGATTTTAAGAAAAGAAAACATAGGTGTGAATAGAGCTTCTTGGAGTGATAAGCTTGACGATGGCTCTAATGGGCTTTCCGAGAACCGCCTATAAAACTCCTATCGGATGTACTCCCGAGTAGAGTTTTCTGGTTTACGGAAAAGCTGGCCATCTCCCTATTGAGTTTGGGAACTAAGCTTTTTGGCTCTTAAGCAAAAACTAATTTAGACCTTAATCTTGCCGGGTTTAAAAATAGAATGTCACAAATTACATGAGCTTTACGAATTATGGATGACGCTTATGAGAATTCCTTTGATTTATAAGGAGAAAACAAAAAGGGTTAATGATTCAAAAATTAATAACTGAGGTTTTTTATGTTGGGGTCAAGTGCTTCTTTTTAAATCATGGCTTAAAGATTTTCTCGGGGAAGCTTAAATCTCTCGTTGGGACCATCACGATTGCGCTAATGTTTTACCCATATAGAAACAATTGAACTTTTTCAAAAGGATGGTCAAATTTTTTTAAAGTCAATGGTCATAGGGTGAAACACTATTTTGGAGAAGATGTTCCTAATGTGATTATCCCGGATGTTAAGAACGACCCACCTGATAAACCTTGTTTGGGGGAAATAGTCAAGCTAGGGATCTTTAATAAACAAGAGCTTAGTGGGGAGGAACCCCATGCTTTTCCCTTTTTTATCTTCTTTCTATTTTTCCTTGCTTCCAGGACAAATCAATTCGGGGGTCGAGTATAGCTTGTACTCGGTTAATAAAAACTAAGCCGTTTTAAGTCGTTTTTGAGCTAACAATGAAAATGATGAGAGGAGGCTTGTTCTCTTTCGTTCTTGTTTGTTGTTTTTGCTTGTTTGTCTAGGTTTTCCGGATTTTGGAGGATTCATGGTTCAATATTGTGGAAGAACAAAGCAATGCCCACAATTTCCATTGATGGAAAAAGCATCTCTCCAATTTCTCTTCATAAAGTGGGAAATCTTTCATTTGTCTTTTAGAATAACATTATCTTATGGCATGACCTTAGAATTTTTGTTTAAGATTCTTTTGACCCTTATATTTATTAAAACTTTGAGGACAATGGTTTAATTTTTGTTTGGGGATGGATATCTTCGTATTGGACTTGCATTTCACGCAACCTTGTTTGAACCTTTTTGAATTATTTTTGTGAAAAAAGTGGAAATTTTTAAATTTTTGCTTACAATAGAAGCTTGTTTGGGGAGAAATAACTCCCATTTTTGGTAATCCGTGATGAGAAATAAGAAGTTAATTTTGACTTGACCGGGGGTGGAAAATGCCTAGATAGTTCTTTAACTACCTATTTGTGGGGCTAGGCTAAGCTTTCACAAAGTCCTATTGCATTTGGATTTTAAAAATGTGACGAATAAGAGATGATGTAGTTAAAATATAAGTGTATTTGCTAAGCTAGGTTTATTTGGAGTAACCTAAAGTCGTATATGATGATTTGTCGTCTTTTTACTCCCACAAGCTCCTTAAAACAACCTAATCATACGTGCTCTTTTTTTTATTTAACTAAGTCAATCAATGTCTTTAGAAAAAAGTCTTACATTTTGAAAGTAATTCATTTATTTGTAAGTAAGATTTTATGGTTTCAAATTTTAAGTTGATTTTCTAAAGTGTAATTTTACATTCAAACAAAAATATAATTATAAAAAGATTGCAATGAAGCATTTTCTAATGCAAAAGCATTATTTTTCGTGCCAGATGAAGCTTTCGCAAAATAGAATAATAAAAGCTATATTAGTTTTATCGGTTGGGCGCTATCCATGTTTGAGAGTGGACTCGGATGGAGTCGCAATATGGATTAAGACTATGTACGTGGAAATCAAGGTTCGTAGGCATTCATCACTGGGGTGGGTTGTATTTCGGAGCTGCGGCCTAGGTGGTGTGTTGAATAAGGGACTTTGGATTTGGCTTTGTAGGAAAAAAAGGGTTGTCGCGATAACCCATAAAAGTTAGCAGCGGAAGGAATCTGAGTGGGGGTATCGAATCTAAGGAACACGGTTGTTGATGCGATATCCTATTTGGGAGAAGCCTAATGTAGGGGTTTCGAATTAAGAACAACATTCCCTATTGAAATTTTTTTTTTTTTTTATAGTATATTGAAATAAAAGAATGGTTTTTTTTAATACAAAAAAATTTCCAAATTTTCTAAAAATCAAAGTTATAAGTTTTGTTTCCCAAATTCTTTTGCTTTGAGTCGTGAGTCAGAGGTTTATCATATGTTATTAACATTTAAGCTCAACAAGCTTAAGTGTAATGCTTAGAGGAATTAACTATAAAGATAAAATTGATCTATGGGTTTGTGTTGAAAAGAGGGAACACTGTTTAATCATTAATTTATTCTTGGGATGAAAGTTCACAAGTTGTAAGTATAAGAGCTTAACATTTGGACTAATTATTACAATGATCTTGTTTATAGCTTTGTTTCTGTCTAGTGAAAGTCAGGAGAAAAATTTTCTCTTTTGTGCTCTATTTATAGGGAGTTGCCTATTTTAAAGAGCCTAAAAGTTGCAAAATTGCATTTGAGGGGGGTGGGGGGGGGGGGATTGCCATTATGTGTTTCCA
Organism: Tanacetum coccineum; assembly: GCA_026074375.1. Classification (NCBI taxonomy): domain Eukaryota; kingdom Viridiplantae; phylum Streptophyta; class Magnoliopsida; order Asterales; family Asteraceae; genus Tanacetum; species Tanacetum coccineum. The sequence goes on from BQNB010174540.1 coordinate 9,778, forward strand.
TGAGATAAGTTGTTTGAGAAAAAAGCTTAAGTTGTTTAAAAAGGGGATTCATAAAAAGGTAAAACAAGGGCATTTTGGGAAAAATTGTTAGTTTTTAAGTGTTCATCTTAATAATTGCGTGAGGACACGGCAATCCTTTAGTTTGGGGAATTTTGATAAGTGTTAAATTGTATATAAAAAATACCCAGGATTTTGCCAATAAAAGCCAAAAATATGCCAAAAGATGGAAATATGTGTGCTTTTGTGTCTCAATGTGCAGGAAAGGATATTAAAGTCAAAAGACAAAAACGAGCAAAACCGACAGGAAAGGAAGAGACATTGTGATCATGAGGATGATATCAAAAAGCCGGATCAAGCCCTGGACAAAAGGAAAATGTCAAATTAAGTCAAATAGAGGTCATCTAAGTCAAGAAAGTCATGTCAATAAGAACCAATTGAAGTCAAAGGATCAATAATGACAAGTTTTCAAAAGTTCAAGGGTTCATTTGGATGTTTTGAAGACAAGGACCTAAGATGTCAAAATTAGAAAGTTGGTTTATTAAAGAGGAAAAAGGAGATAGCAACTACAAGGGCTAGAAGTGTAAACATTCAAACTCATTTTACACTACATATGAAGAAAGAAAACACAAGGACTGGTTGTGCAATTACTCCAAACTTTCAAACACACGCGGGCAACTCTTTCTCCCTAACCGTTTCCTAACTTCTTTTCCCGCCAAAAACCCGAACAAACCCACTTCCCTGAATCACCTTTCCCGTTTCTCCCTACTCAACTCCACCTCGTATTTTACCATCTCCACGTCATTTCTATGACGTGGCAACTTCTTATTGGTGCGAACACCTCACTATACATCATCAACGGCTTAAATTCAAACCAAAGGGATCCAAGGGCTAGGAAGGATTGAAGTTCTCATTTTCTTTTCATCCTCATCTATAAATAGAAGCTTAAACATTCAGTTTTAGGGATAGTAGTTTTTAGAGAGTTCAATTTTTCTTTGTATTTTACTCTTTTCAATTTCGTGTACTGTTCAACTTTTGAGTTTTTAAAACCTTCAAAATTCAGTTGTATCCTTTGTACTTAACCTTGTACTCTTCTTTTCTTAAGCAATAAAAGCTAATTGAGTTGTTTTCATTTTGAAGTTTTCAAGTAATAAGCTGTTTTTAGTCAATAAGCTTGTAATAAGCTCATTTTAGCTTATTTTGTTTTTTCTAGTTCTAAAGTAGTTCAAACTTTGTTAAAAGTCTTTTAAATACTGAATTTGTCTATTTTAGTTTAAAAATGTTCATTTAAATTCAGTTTGATTCAAATTTGGGAGCATTAAGGAGTAATAAGCTCAAGTTAGCTTATTGAGCTTAAGCTTTTGGTTTAGAGGCAAGGTGCCATTAGGTTTATGTTTTAAAGCCACTCATTCAGAAAGAGTGGCTAGTTCTGAGACTTCAATTCACAGGTTTCACTTTCCATATCTCACTTTAGCATTTGAATCTTATTCTAGTAGCTTAATTCATTGTCTACTTTTTATGCTTAATCATGTTCAAACTTGTTTAGTTAGTTAAGAGATGCAAATGTCTTTAAGTAATTGTAGCTAGAATCCATTTAGTTTTCATTTCTTTTAATTCTGTTATAATATAGTAGGATAAGCCTAGTTGAGTAACTAGCTTATTCTTCTTAATAAGCTGTAGGTTTTAGTGTTAAAATAGCTTAATTAGGAGAGTTTAATACTGAGTAGATATAAGGTTTTAGCATGTTTAGTTTTAAAATTGATTTTAAGTAGAATTTAGTTTGGACAGTGAATGTAAGTAGTGTTTGGGTTAAGGAGTTTTTGACTCTAAAAGTCAACAAGACCTTGTCAAAGTATTTTACATAGTTGAGTTTTAAGATTTATCCATTTTGTTAAAATAGGATTTGGAGTTAGATTGTAAATTTTATCGTTTTAAGCTCTAAAAACTTTTTTCAGCACCCAGGACAGTTTAGAGGTTCTTGTAATTTGTAGATTACTGTCTCACTGATTCTCCCATTGTTCAAGTATGGGTAATATAGGTTTAGTAACATTTATAAGGCCTCGGCTTTTTTTATCTTTTATGTATTTTTTACTCATATTTTATTTTTAGTTTTTTTTTTAAGTGCAGAGAGTTCATGGGTAACTAACTAGGAATTTAGCCTGCACTTAAGGATTGGTCAAGTAAACCAGCAATAGCAGTACTTACTCAGTAAGTACTGCTGTTGCTTATCATTTTTTAGCTGTCTCTTTAGCACTTATAATTAGGAGTTAGAATTTAGTATTAAGCATCTAAGTAGTACTCTATTAGCTCTATAAAATTCATCTTTTAAGTTTCATTTATAAGCTTTTAGACTAGCTTAATTGTTCTTGTAAAAGTAGTATAACTAGCAGCTTAGATTTTCAGCTTATCTCTTTTGATTTCTAATCTCTAGTTGTTATTTCAAAGTTCTTTTTATCTAGGTGTACTCAAAGTTCATAGTATAGCTTATTTCCAAATTTTCAGTTTCTAGAATCTATATTTGAGTTAGATAGCTTATTAAGATTAGCTTAAATTCAGAATTAAGCTTGAACCTTTACTTTTTAGGATCAAAATTCTTGATAATCTAGTTTACTTAGAGCTTATTTCTTTTTAGAAATCCATAGTACACATCTTAAGTTTCATATAGCATCTTTTAGTTTCAACTTTCATCAAGTAATAAGCTAGATATAAGCCAAAGTTTAAAAAGTTAGAAATTTCAAAGAAAAGCTTTAGTTTCTGTAATGCAGTTTTAAAAGCTTATTTTCTAGCTTATTCAGTTGTTAAAAGTTCATAGTGCTTTTGTTAAAGTTGTAGTGTATAAGCTCAGGTTTAACTTTGTAGTTTTAAGTTTTTGCTTATTCTCATTTTTTTAAATAAGCCAAAAATAAGCTAAATCGTAGGGTCTAATTGGTACATTTTCCATAGTTAAGGGTTTCCCGTTTTCACTATAGTGTAATTTTCTTTTATTTACCCCGCCTACCCTTCTCTTTCATTCTTTACAATTTCTACCCTAGTCTTTTTAGAATAATAAAATAGTTTTAATATTTTCATAATTAGTTTTAATAAAATTAGGGTTAGGTTTTAATTGGCAAAATTAGGGTTCAATTGGTTTATAAAAATTGGGCATTTTTATACTATTGATTTTCTGCACATTTTTAGTTGTTAAAAACCATTTTTCTTTATTTTTCCAGTTAAATTTATATTTTCTAGGAATTAAAATAGATTTTAAGTAATTTTTTTCTTAAAAAATTCATAGAAAATAGAAAAATAGTTATAAAAATATAATTCTTTTTGTAATAATTTTCTTTTTCATTCTAGTATTTTTGAAAAATAAAAATAGAATTTTAGTAATAATTTTTAGAAAAAGTTTATTTTTAGTAATTCATTTTTCTTTAAAAATTCATAAAAAATTCAAAAATAGTTAAAAAAATTCTAATTCTTTTTCCTAAAATTTTCTT
>BQNB010174541.1:0-13249 GCA_026074375.1 Tanacetum coccineum
GAAAGCCATGAGGTCGATTTTGTCGACCAATGTTCCTTATTGGTTGCGGTGTTTTAGGATGAGAATAAATATAATTGACTCTTCTAGGAGGTGGAGTTTTTGATCTAAAATTGGGTTTTGAAAATCCAACTCCGAGTTTTGATAATGGCTTATAGAATTGTTTGACTTCATTGTCACTAGCGACAGGAATTTTGACTTTGTTTACAATTATGTGTTTTGGTCTAGGACCCAAAATATATTTTTGAAAAGACACACTTTTCTCAGATCCAGGCGTTGCTGGTGGTGGTCCCATAATTATTTTGGGGGCCGCCCATATTTATGGGACCTCCATCAGATGACACCTTTTTCTGAGCTTTCATAAATTTTATTTCCTTAGTTCTACTAAATGATGCTTCAAATGAATTAAACCCTAAGCCTAGTTTATCACCGGAGGGTTTTTGATTACTTAACATTTCATTTAAGTAGTGCGTACTCTTTTCAAATTTATTTAATCTAGTGGATTCTTCTTTGAGTTTTTCATTTCAATTTTAAGCGCATGACACTTTGCACAATCAAGATCAACTCCCTTATTTTTCTCGAGTGTGGATAATTTATCTTTTAATTCTCTAAGCTCGTTTTCTAAACTATTTCTAGTAGCTTTTAACCTTTTGTTCTTAGTGATTATCTTTAGACTCATTTTGCATAACTTATCATATTCGTTGTCTAAAGCTAAATCATCAATTGATGAGTTTTCATCACTAAAGTAAGATGATTCGGAACATACCTCACTTGAAGCATGAGCTACAAGACACGTTTCATCTTTGACCTTTTCGTCATCTTCTTCACCACTATCGCTCCAAGAGCCTCCGACAAAAGCTCTTTGGTTCTTATCTTTCAGTGGTTTTGGACATTCTCCAATAAGATGATTCGGGTCGCCGCATCTAAAGCATTTTCTATCGCTGAGAGACTGTTCTTGTCATCACGACTACGCGCCTTTGGAAAGCCTTTTTTTGTTCCTGAAGGTTGTCTCACGAATCTACCTCTTTTTTAAGAATTCTTTGAAGTTCTTTACCACGCCATGGCGTACTCTTCATCTTCACTACCGGAAGTCAAACATTCTTCATCACTAGATTCTTTCTTAGCCTTTAAAGCAATAGATTTTCTTTCAACTTTTGCTTTGACTATTTCGGAATCTTTCTTGATGATCATTTCGTAAACCTTGAGGGTGTACAACACGATTCAGGTATATCGAGCACGCATACCGGCACGTGGTTAAATCGTGTTACGCAGCCCTCTAGCTTACAAATCGACCAGTTGGTGATTCCCTCTTGCCTAATAAATTGTGTGTCTATTTTCCAAGCTGGATACTACTATCATCATCTGTCTATGGCATAGTCGAAGTTTTAGCTCCTATTGTTTACTCTTTACTTGCTCTAGTAGTTTCCCTCACCTAGACCCCCTTGAGTTATACCTTCTTCTCTTACTAAAGAACTTCACATTGTTCATTCATTGACTAAGCCTATTACGATCTAGAGTAATCTTGAATTAGTCTATTTGAGTGAATATCTAATGCTCATAATACTATCACTTATCTATATTGTCTTCGTGCATATTCGTCGTAAAGAGACGTGACAAGTACGTCAAGGTATCTAGATTGTAACTTCAATAGGTCTATCTGTGTTTTGTTTTGACTTGTTTTGTTCTTGATGGGTGATTAACAGAGTTTCCAAATTTCTTTTTGTCCAGATTACGATAACACTATGAATTTAATTCCTTCTATATTCTTTCTTGGCAATAGTGTGTTCTTATAATAATCCATGTTTTGCTTATTATGTTTCGCATGTTCTCTTTTTTGAGATCATGGTTTGTTTTTCAAATTAAGTGATAACTCTATACTAATTTGGTTTCCGAATTTTGTCTACGTAATAGGTTGTGAAAATCTACCTATTGGTATATTAACATGCCCAAAAGATCTAGATCTTTTGTTATTTAACCATATTCCCGTGTGTTGAGTCTATTTTTTCCATGATAATTAAATTAAACTGTTTTCGTTTCATAAGTTTGTTGGTGGTCTTTGCATTATGATGTGTCCTTCTAGATATTTGTTCGGATATCCCTTAGATTCGATTTATCCAAGCTTTTAAATAAAATTATATTTTCAAAATGTTCTGATGTGTACCTTGCTCTGATACCAAATTGTGTGGTAAACTTAGAATGTGGGGGATTTGAATTACGTTTTCGTTCGTTTGTTTGTTGTGCGTTGTAATAAAGTGTTTGTTTCAAAATGTAAGTGTCCGAGTGATTAAGTTCATTTATTCAAGTCAAAAATATGGAACAAGCGCAAAAACTGTCTAGTATGTGTAAAGTCATACACGAAGCTAACAACGTAGATAATTAATGTAGATCTCGAGAGCACACTCAATAAGAAGTTTCTTTAAAGTAGCTATAACCTGTCTATTGTATAGTTATATCTGTATGTGTATAGTTGATGTGATATATACGGCTCTATGTAACCAGTACGATCATACTAGGTGCACGCTAAGTAATATTCTTGATGAGTGATGTGGTGGCTGAGGCTTGAGAAGATGCAACCTCTATCGCCTACTAGTCGTAGCGCTACTCGCTCCTCGTTTAGTAGTAGTTGTACCGTCGTAAACTAGACGAGCAGTAATTGCGCACTGATTGTAATGCAACAGTAGCGCTCGCGTCTTTCATGCGCGCCTGATAGGTAAGTCCGTTTACGGGGGAGGCGGGATGGGGGAGACCGGCGTTGGAGCCACCGGGACCGTCAGGGGGATGTGCTGTGGTACCAGCCGCTGGGGTGTGGGGGGTTCATCGTTATAGGTATATGAAGGATAGCGCGTTATGGTTTTGGTTTACATTCTCCTTGTTGTTTCTGTATTTTAGAGCGATAATTAACACAGTCGGGGAGCCGTTACGTTATTTTCCTGGCGGACACTCCTGTGAGTATTGCTAAAATGCTTTCGAATGTCCAGTCCACTGAATCGTGCCCACTCGCTAGCCTCCACCGCAAACGTACCACCATACAATCCCACCATCCTCTCTATCACAAGCCACCCCCCCCTACTACCTCACCCTGTATCCCGGATCCATACACTACCCCATTTCCGAATCAACTCAAACCCACCACTACACAAGACTAAATTACAATAGAGGTTTGCCTACTTAGAAGAAAAGAGGAGAGAGAGATCATAATTAACACTTGCTTCATGACGAATACAAGGTGTTTTCTCTTGCACTTGAATGTGAGGAAATAGATGTGTAAGAAAGAGATTAGATCACTTGAAACAAGATCTAAGTATGTTAGTGATCAAGAGTTTTATTGAGAGAAAGAAGGTTTAGAGAGAGAAAGAAAAAACTAAAAAATTTCGTGCAAAGAGGAATTATTTTCTGCTGGAAATAGAGCAGTATTTATAGGCAGGGAATCCCAACGGTCATCTGGGGGCGGTCCCGGCGGTCCCTTATATATAAGGGGGCTGCCAGGCCTATAAGGGGGCCGCCGCCTAGACTCCGCTCCCTTTTTGTATTTTTGTGGGGAAGGTTGTATCTGGTGTAGAAGCTTCCGTTTTGGGGGGAAAATTTGAATTTCAAATTTTAAGTTTTTAATAAAACTTTTTATTTTAATTAGAAAATATTTTGTAAAAGTATTTTTGAGAAAATACTTTTTAGATTGTAGAATAAAAGGGGAGGATTTAAGAGGAACAAATATTTTCTTGATAAACTTTAAAAAAAATCATGCTTAATTATTTTGTTTGTCCATACCTTAAGTGATCACTAATCTTAGAAATGAAATTTTACATTTAATAATTTGTAAACGTTTATTTTTATTGTAAACGTTTTTACATTTTGTTATTATCAAAACGTTGAGAGGTCGAAAAATATAAATAATGTTTTTAGGCATTATTTGTATTAACATATTTATTATTTATATTAATATATGATTTGACGAATAAACACTAACTGTCGTTAATTAGTTAATTAATTTTAACTAACTAATAAGGCTTTTTAATTAATGGGTAATTAAATGTAATTAACCATAAATAATTAAAAAAGTCAAAAAGTCAACCCCAAGGGGGTGGGGACTTGTGTTCGACCGGCCTAAGACCTAAGAGGGGGTTGGATTGGGCTTTGAGCTATCTTTTCCTACAAGGAATGTATTTTAGGTAAACCCTAACTTCATTCATATATAAGGAGGATCCTAGAGCTCATAATAATCATCCCTTGTCTCTCCTCTCTTGGTGCGAACGAAAAAACAACCCTTTAGGGTTTTTCATTTTCAATTTTATTGGTGTTTACATATTCTTTGGTCAAGAACTAGCATTCGGGTGATACTGCTTGACGTGTAGTGTATGAACCGCGTGGAGGTTACATACTTTAGTAACTTAGAGTAGGTTTTGGTAAGCACGTTTATTACACACGTGCGTGTACACAAAGAGTCTTGCGTTCGTCACTAGCTTGATTGCTAACGATATGTTTCTTTATTTATGTTTTTATGTGTTAATTATTTATGCTATATGAATTACATCCGCTGCGTAGCTCGTTTAATATTCTTGTAATATTAGGTTATTTAGATAACGATTTCCAACAAACCTGTTGATAGAAATAATGCCTAAAAACGTTATTAATATTTTTCGATCTCTCTACGTTTTGATAATCACAAAATGTAAAAATTATGAATGAAAAATTATTCATAAATAAGTTATTAGTAGTAAATTTTCATTAATGAAAAAATTTAATCACTTAAAGGTATGAATAAACATATGCTTAATGCATTTTGTGATCAAAGAAATTTTTATTCAACCTCACATTTTTTATAAAAATGTCATAAATATTTTTATATCTTTTACAAAATATTTTTGGATTTAAAGAAATGTTTTATTCAAAATAAATATTTTGAATTCAAATTTTATACCTAAAAACGGCTAGAAATTGTTTAGAAAATACTCCCTCAGAAATCTCTTCGCACAAAAAAAGGGAGCGCTGGCCTGGGCGGCCCCCTTAATTATAAGGGCGGTCCCCTTAATAATTAAGGTTAAGGGGACTGGCCCGTATTTAAGAGGACCGCCCAGACAAAAAACCAACTCAGCTGGCCTATAAATACTAGACTATTCCCCACTGTTTTTCTCACCTTTTGCACACACTTTCTTTCTGTTCTAAATCAGATTATACCTTTCTTTCTTTCCTTTGATCATTTAATCATAAAGCCTTGTTTCCAAGTGATCCAATATTTGATCCTTAATTGCAAGAGAAGAATACTTCCTATCATCAAGTGAAGAAGTATTATAGCTTAGAGTGTGTCCTTGCAACCTTGTTGCAATTGTATCATATCTTGTAAATCATTTGTGTATATTGTGAAGGTGTGTTTCGTAGTTGTGTATACAAAGTAGATTGTGGTGATCATTGTAAGTTTAGTTAGATCGGGGTGATCTTAGTAAGTAGTGATAGATTGGTGTGATCATAGTAGTGTCTTGGTGAAGTGAAGTTGTGAAGCAAAGTGAAGTTGTGAAAGTGAAGAGAAGTTGTGAAGTGAAGCAAAGGTGTGAATTGGTGTGAAGTAGTGTGATTAGAAGTTGTGATAGATTGGTTCTAGCTAGGATTAGAACTCGACATTTGGCTTTGTGTCAGAAATTGGTGTAAGCTTAGTTGTGTACGGTTTTCTCCGCCTAAAGGGAGTTTGTTGACATAGTGAAGAGAACTCTCGAGTTTGGTGCTCGGGGAGTGGAGTAGGGCGAAGAGGTGCTTCATTACCGAACCACTATAAATCCTTGTGTTGTGGTTTGATCTTTCTAACTCTTATCTCTTGTCTTTCATATTTACTTGTCATTTACTTACATACTTGTATTGTTCATATTGTGCACATATTGAGATCACACAAAGTCGAATCTAAATTTTTATAAACAAGCATAACATTAATTTAAAAAGCGGTAAACTATTCAACCCCCCTTCTAGTTTTCCACAATTGGTATCAGGAGCCACGTCAAACAAGATTTTTAAAATAAACTGTATTTTAAAACTTGAATCGATCTATGGAATCGAAAAAATATTTAGAAGGGCAATCTATGCAAAGACCACCACTATTTGAAAGTGATGGATTTATTTACTAGAAAAATAGATTCGAAACTTATGTGAAATCAAAAGATCTAGATCTTTGGCATGTTATTACCTATGGTGATTTTCCTCCTATTCAATATAATCCCGAAACTAAAAAGGATGAAACTGTATCTTTTGATAAACAAAATGATGATCTTAAAAAGAAACTTGCTAAAAATAATGAAGCTAAAATGGTGATTTATAATGCTTTACCACGTAAAGAATACGAAAGAATTTTCATGTGTAAAACCGCAAAAGAAATTTAGGATACTTTATTAATCACTCACCAAGGTAATAGTCAAGTCAAAGATAATAAAATAGATCTTCTTGTTCAACAATATGAACAATTTACGATTCCGGAAGAGGAATCGATAGATAATGCTTTTGCTAGATTTAACACTATTATTACTAGTCTAAAAGCACTTGATGAAGGTTTTTCTAGCAAGAATTATGTTAGAAAATTTCTTAGGGCACTTCATCCTAAATGGCGCGTAAAGGTTACGGCTATTGAAGAATCAAAGGATTTAACATCTCTATCGCTTAATGAACTTATTAGAAACTTGAAAGTTTATGAAGTAATAATTAAGAATGATTTCGAAATGGTCAAAGGCAAAAGAGAACAAAATAGATCTCTTGATTTTAAGGCCAAAAAGGAATCAAGTGATGAAGATAGCTCGAATTCTGATAGTGAAGATGAAGAATATGCCATGGCCGTAAAAGAATTCAAGAAATTTTTCAAAAGACGAGGAAGATTTGCAAGACAACCACGAGACGAAAGAAAGTCATTTCAAAGAAGTAGATGTGACAAAGATAATAAAAGTGAAAGAAAATGCTTTAGATGTTGAGATCCAAATCATTTCATCGGAGAATGTCCAAATTCGTCAAGAAGCAATAATCAAAAAGCCTTCATTGGAGGAGCATGGAGTGAGAGTGGCGATGATGAGGAACAAAAGGCTAAAGACGAAACTTGTCTTGTAGCTTAAGCATCAAACGAAATATGCTTAGGAATAAACTTAGAGCCCGACGAATGGATTAAAGACAGTGGATGCTTGAAGCATATGACGGGTAACCAAAAATTGTTCTCTACATACAAAGCGTATAACGGATGGAACGTCATTTTCGGAAGCAATTTACGAGGCAACATCATAGGCAAATGTATGATTTCTCATGATTCCCTAATCATTGAAAATGTTGAGCACGTAGATAATTTAAAATTTAATTTTCATAGTATTGGTCAAATATGTGATAATAAATACAAAGTAATATTTACCGAACATGATAGCGAAATAATCAAAGACGAAAAGGTCATAGGTAGAGGAATTAGAAAAAGAGGACTATATGTGATAAAATTAGGAAATAAACCGAAAGATAAAATATGTCTTACAACTTTAGACAAAAACTCCATTTTATGGCATAGGAAATTAGGTCACGCAAATATGTAATTAATTCAATCTTTAGCTTCTAAGGATTAAGTTAGAAATCTACCTAAGCTTAAATTTGACCGACATTTTTGTGACGCTTGCAAAATTAAAAAGAAAGCTCATGTCAGTCACAAAGCCAAAAATATAGTATCAACAACTAGATTCTTAGAATTACTACACATGGACTTATTTGGCCCATCCGCCGTACAGAGTCATGGAGGAAATCACTACACATTAGTAATTGTAGATGACTGTTTCTTAAAAAATACAATGGGACTAGACTTTTAGAAATAAAACCGAAGCATTCAGTGAGTTTGAAATATTTAGTAAATTGATTCAAAATAAATTAGGATGTTCCATAGTGTTAATTAGATCGGATCATGGTCAGAAATTTGATAATGAAGTACAATTCGGAAACTATTGTGAGTTAAACGGAATTTCTCACAATTTCTCCGCTCCTCGTACTCCACAATCAAATGGGGTAGTAGAAAGAAAGAACCGCACTCTACAAGAAATGAGTAGAACCATGTTAAATGAACAATCTATTCCACAAAAAATTTGGTGTAATGCGGTCGATACATCAACCTACATAATAAATAGAATCTCCATTAGACATATTTTAGGAAAAACCCCATACGAGTTATTAAGAGGAAGAAAACCAAACCTAAACTATTTCAAAGTATTTGGAAGTAAATGCTTCATTCTTAATACAAAGGATTACCTCACCAAGTTCGACCCAAAGTCGTATGAAGGTGTTTTCTTAGGATACTCTCAAAATAGCAAAGCCTATATAATTCTTAACAAACATACAATGAAAGTCGAAGAATCCTTAAATGTGACATTCGATGAAACTCCTCCCCCGTCTAAAACATCACCTTTGGAGGATGATGATTTAGTCAAAGAAGAAGCTATTGAGGTTAGTAAAACAAGACCTTTAGGAAATAATCTCGAAGATAAATTTTTAGAAAATAATGAAATTATAAACATAAAAGAATCTAAAAGTCATCCATTAGAAAATGTTATAGGTAATTTAAATCAAAGAACTCTTAGATCACAAGCCCAAGACAAAAGTAATTTCTTTTGTTTTCTTTCAACCATAGAACCTAAAAATATAAATGAAGCACTAAAAGATGAAAGTTGGGTAATTGCTATGCAAGAAGAATTAAACCAATTCGTATCAAATGATGTTTGGGAATTAGTCCCAAATCCTATGGATATGACCATAATTGGAACTAAATGGGTATTTAGAAATAAGCTTGACAAAAATGGTGTCGTATCTAGAAACAAAGCTAGGCTAGTTGCCCAAGGTTATAATCAACAAGAAGGAATTGATTATGACGAAACTTATGCACCCGTAGCTAGATTAGAATCCATAAGAATATTGTTAGCTTATGCATGCGCACTAGACTTCAAATTATTTCAAATGGATGTAAAGAGTGCATTCCTTAATGGTTTTATCAATGAGGAGGTTTACGTGGCACAACCTTTGGGATTCATTGACTTCGCAAAACCTAATCATGTCTATAGACTTAAGAAAGCTCTTTATGGACTCAAACAAGCTCCTAAAGCTTGGTACGATAGATTGAAAGCTTTTCTTATTAAACATGATTACACCATGGGAATGGTAGATAACACACTCTTTACTAAAAAGAAGGACCCCAATCTCATCATTGTCCAAATATATGTCGATGATATTATATTCAGATCAACTTGTCAAGAGATGTGTGATGATTTTGCCAAAATCATGCATGACGAGTTCGAAATGAGTATGATGGGGGAACTAAATTTTTTCTTAGGACTACAAATAAAACAATTAGTACAGATGATATATTCTTTTAATCAATCAATATATAAAAAGGAATGCTTAAGAATTTACATAGTAGACTCTAAGCCAATGAAAACTCCTATATCCACGGAAACAAAACTCACAAAAGACGTAGAAGGTGAGTCCGTATATAACACCAAATATAGAGGTATGATAGGAAGTTTATTATACTTAACGGCAAGTAGGCCCGATATCATGTTTAGTGTTTGCCTTTGTGCACTCTTCCAAGAGGATCCTAAACTCTCTCACCTTGAAGCGGTTAAACGTATCTTCCGATACATTAAAGGCACTATGCATTTGGGATTATGGTATCCTAAGGGGTCCGGCATAGAAACCATAGTATATGCGGACTCTGATCATGCGGGAGATTATGTGGACCGAAAAAGCACTAGTGGTATTTGCACATTTATGGGATGTTGTGTAACATCTTGGTTCTCGAAGAAGCAAACCGCTCTTGCTATTTCCACTACCGAAGCCGAATATGTAAGCGTCGGAAAGGCATGTCAACAAGCACTATGGATGAAACAAGCTCTCGTAGACTATGGCATTAGGTTAGATGACATTCCTATAATGTGTGATAACAAAGGGGCTATAGACTTAAGCAAAAATCCCATACAACACTCTCATACAAAACACATTGAGATTCGTTACCATTTCCTTCGTGACAATGTTCAAAAAGGAAATATTTCCATAGAATAGGTGTCATCGGAAGATAACATTGCTGGTATTATAACTAAACCCCTTAAACGTGAGTCCTTCAATTACTTACGTCTAGGTCTAGGAATGATGGAACAAATTGATAAAATGCTTACTAAGTAGTCTCATTACCACAAATGACTGATAAGGAACTTAAAAGTAAATAAGAACAATGAACTAAAATCAAAACTGAGATGCCAAAATCAAAAAATTAAGAATTTTTTTTTGTCAGATGGGCGGCCCCCTTAATTCTTAACGGGCGGTCCCTTTAAAATTAAAGGGCCCGGCTATATAATTACGGTGACCGACCATCTAACAGTAGAAAAAAAATCGTTCTCTCTTTCCGAGTCTAGGATTCTATTTTGCACAAAATCAAAAATTGGGAACTCTTCAAAAGAACAATCTACATACAAGATTACGTAACCTTGGTTTAGCCAAAATTTAAGATTTTCTACTTATGTATATATGATGTGTGGTTGTCGTAGGACTTCTACACGAGAAGTTTTACAACTCCCTAGGCAGTGCACCTAATCGTTGTAGTGTAGTATAGGCAAGACTCGGGGTTGTTTATCATTCACTCGAGGAATAGGTTGGGAAGGCTTGATCACGGTCTAACAGAATTCTAAGGGTTGAGAGGAGATTCTTTTTATATTTTTTTGTATTTTATGGAAAGCAAGTAAATCATATAATTGAGAGGTGGTTTGGTTTTAGCTATTAAACTAAATATAATTCTAAGCTACTAGTGATAATAATAAGATAAAAGATTGTGTTTATTTAATCATGTATTACTCCCTAGATTACTTCTCATAGTGTTGTTGCCTTGTCACACTTGTGATGATCTGTCTAACTATTTCCTAAAGCATGAACGAATTACACGAACCTGCCATCCACTTAGTATGCCGCTAGAGCAACGCACAAGTAATGTAGTATGAAGACTATTACCCGGCCCCTAGGAGTACACTAAGTGCATATGAAATATATTAAAAGTGGAATCAACCGATATTAGGGGAAAGGTAGTAGGAAGATCTATTACCCGATGGGTATCAGTTTCTACACAATCAAGTTTCCCTAACATATCAATAGCGATGCAGACAAAAGTTGGTTCTTCTAAGACCCCCCCCCCACCCCCCCCACCCCCCCACCCCACCACCCCCCCCCCCCCCCCCCCCCACCTCCCCCACCCCCCCCCCACCCCCCCCCCCCCCCCCCCCCCCCCGCCCCCCCCCCCCCCCCCCCCCCCCCCCCCCCCCCCCCCCCCCCCCCCCCCCCCCCCCCCACCACAACCCCTCCCCACCCCCCCCCCCCCCCCCACCCCCCCCTACGCCCCCCCCACCCCCCCCCCCCCCCCCCCCCCCCCCCCCCACCCCCCCCCCTCCCCCCCCCCCCCCCCCCTCCCCCCCCCCCCCCCCCCCACCCCCCCCCCCCCCCCCCCCCCCCCCCCCCCCCCCCCCCCCCCCCCATCACCCCCCCCCCCCCCCACCCCCCCCCCCCCCACCCCCCCCCCCACCCCCACCCCCAACCCCCCCCCCCCCCCCCCCCCACCCCCCCCCCCCCCCCCCCCCCCCCCCCCCCCCCCAACCCCCCCCCCCCCCCCCCCCCCCCCCCCCCCCCACACCCCACCGCCCCCCCACCCCCCCCCCCCCTCCCCCCCCCCCCCCCACCACCCCCCTCCCCACACCCCACCCCCCCCCCCCCCCCCCCCCCCCCCCCCCCCCCCCCCCCCCCCCACCCCCTCCCCCCCCCCCACACCCCCCCTTTCTACACAATCACGTTTCCTTAGACATATCAACAGCGATACAGACAAAAGCTGGTTTTCTAAGACCTAACGTGCACATCCATCACAAGAAGCAACACCACTAAGATCTATATTCTAGGTTTCATACAGTCATAAATAAACACAATAGGAGGTTTAGCCAAGCATGTTAAAGATAAAGCAAGAATAATAAATCAAACAACACATAGACATATTGAATGATTAAGTAATCCTTACTTGATTAAAACATGAATTGGAAGAAGTGCAATAGGGTTTTTAGGCCCTACAATCGTCTCCTACATCTGCTAAACGAACTAGGGTTCGTACCCTCTTTTTATTCTAAAGTTACACACGCAAAACACTAAATTTGGGTTTGTATATATAAGAAAAACGACGCGACGGCGTCGCGTTTTAGTCATGACACCGTCATAAGTAAAATTTTTTAGATTTGTGTTTGAGTCAGTGCGGGCTGACGCCGTCATGAAATGTTGTGACGCCGTCACTTGATGGGTTGTGACGGCTTCGTGTATAGCTTGTGACGCCGTCTCCAGGCTCTGTGAGCACAAATCTTCAAGAGTCTTGGTGTTGGTTCGTAATCTCGTCCGTTTCTTCTCCAAATGAGACCAAGTCACGTGTAATTCATCCAAATGTCTTCCAAGTGAGAAATACCTGAAAATGAACGATTAAGTACCTATTTTGGGCATAAACACACGATTTTGAGGGTTAAACGACCCTGAAAAAGTGTATAAAATGACACCTCATCAAATACCCCTACACCTGGGATTTGCTTGTCCTCACGCAAATGGGCTTTTCTATATAGACAATAACAATACGAGGGGTCATTTTACCTACTATTTAAAAATATTCTACAACACAACCTTCTAGACCTCGTAATTAAAAGCACGGAAAATATACACTAGCACCTCACATAAGTGTTTGGGATTCTCTCTTTCTCTCGGGTGTATAATAAATTATAACATATGGGGGAAACGGAAAATCACACTCATTACCTGTCATAGCATATAAATTACCATAGGCTTGGTAAAGGATCTCCATCGCTAGGTGCAAGCATTAATCATTACTATCTAAGAGGTCTTTTAAAGGGTTATGGGGTGTAGGTGTAAGATAACATATAATGGAAACAAAAACGGATGGGATACATTTGGGTGGCTTTGGGTGAATTTGGAGTGGAAGGGTTAGCTAATTACTTACACGAATACACACTGGTTTGGTTGCTAAGCCAAGACTCGGACGAAGATATACAAACTCTACACAACTCTACATCAATCTTTTTCTTTTTCTTTTCTCGTTTTTTTTAATAACATAATACATCACATGGGGTTTATAATACGTGTAGGTCCTTACTAACAGGATCTGAATGAGCCTTGAATGACTTATAGTCCTTTGAATAAATCCAAAGACACTGTAAGAGACAATGATTGTGAATATAAATATTGACGCGGA
>BQNB010174542.1:0-13249 GCA_026074375.1 Tanacetum coccineum
TTTAAGAAATGTTCATTTAAGTCACTATACAATTTTTTTGTTTATTAAGATTACTGTATTAATACTTTTATTCAAGGACACCGTTATACTATTTATTTGAGTGATACTAATTTTATGTTCATACAAGTCATTAAACTTTCTAAAACATGTTATTTAGATCATCAAACTTGTTAAACTTTGTTAAACAAAATCATCTTTTATATATCTTGTATCTAAGAGTTTATTATTTATGGTTGTATTTAAAAGTGTAATCTTCGAAATTAAAAGATATGCTAAAATTATTGACAGAGGATAAATATTTGAACATAATGTTTGATGTTATTTAGATGATAAGTGACGTGTTTAACTTTCTGAATTAAATAGGTGTTAAATCTCATACCAATGGACATAAAAAGCGAGCAATCGAATTCGGACGACATCAAAAGTGTACACTTAAAAATATTAAAATTTAATAACCTATTTAGCTTAGAAACTATTTAGCTCTAATATGCACACACGTAATAGTACATAAATGCCAAAAACATGAAAATACTTTTGAATACTATATAGCAATTTTGTTGACCTGAATAACATGTTTTAAGAGGTTTATAGACTTAAATAAGTATAAAAATATTATGATGACCTAAATAAATAATTTTTATAAGTATAGTGGCTTAAAAGTATTATAACGTTAGTATAATGACATTATTAAACAAAAAAGTTGTAGAATGACCGAATTGAACATTTTGCAAAAGTACAATGATCCTTGAGTACAATAACCCTTTTAAAATAACATTAGTCATAACCACTTCAACTTCTCAATTAAATTAAAAAGGTTTTTGGGAAAAAAATGTTTTTGTTATATTTTTTTAAATAAAAGTCATGACCTGGCTGGGATTATCAAACCAGGTCAACTCGGGTCAACGAAAAATCAGTGGTTCAATCCGGTTCTCAAACAAGAACAAACCCGGTCATATCTAGCCCGATCTCCAAGCAGGTTCACGCTTCAAACGATGAGGTCAACCCGGGTTTTAAAACATTGTTCTCTCCTATAAATAGAGATCATCATATGCATGACAAGACACACCGAAACATAAACACTTAGAAGCAAAAAGGGTTTTTCGATTTTTACTTAAATCAAGAACATAACATTAGGTCTTATCTCAAATAGATATTCGTGATACACATGTATTATGGTCGAATAATTTCTTTTGAAAAATGATCATACGATTTCAAGTGATATACAGTTACCATTGATTATCTTACCATGTTCTAGGCTCTAACAACCAACACAATCTAGACTAGGACCGTTTAAACCTGAACATGACCTGTTTATTTTGCCACTTATTGTTTAATGTAAAATACACATTCGAATATGTTCAAGTTATTTCACTAGTATTTTTCGCATATAAAATATACCAAATTTAAATAAAGGTAATCAATATTGTACCAATAAAGAAATTGTTGGTATCACTCCTCCACCACAAACATCGTATTCATCGGTCAAGGAGGGCTTTTGGTAAAATAGGTCAAAGGTTCAATTCCAACTCCTGGCTAAAAGGTCACTGAAACATGTGCTCATTGCTTGAGGCTTGGTCCTTGAAGAAGGGTTAGTCGGCACCCAAAAGGGTGCACGAAGTCAGAATTTCCCCGCCAATTTAAATATTTTAGAGTTTATTA
The DNA here is from genome assembly GCA_026074375.1 of Tanacetum coccineum. NCBI lineage: Eukaryota > Viridiplantae > Streptophyta > Magnoliopsida > Asterales > Asteraceae > Tanacetum > Tanacetum coccineum. The sequence goes on from BQNB010174542.1 coordinate 1,660, forward strand.
CAAAATTTAAAAATTACTATTTTTATAGAATAAAGTGGAAAATTTGAAAAACTATTATAGGACAAATGAAGTCTTTGAGTCCTTACTAAAAAACATTTGTCCAACAAATGTCATCATCTTAGCCAAAAAAAAAAACAAACGTTTTTATTTTATCTCCACATCAAACCATGCCCAGAACCCACGCAAGACGTACCGACAGTCCAAAAGTGTGGGCTTTATAAGGGAGTCACTACGTGAAAGACTCAGGTTATTTTTGCAACAATACATATTTATGAATGTTCGTATTGTCAAACGAGGTAAACTAAAAGGTTATGTGTAGACTAAAGAATAAAGATAGAAACAGCAAAGCATATACTGGTTTATAATTGCGTTCATGTGGCGCAAGAAATATTAATATTTTCGTTCAAAAAAGAAAAAAAGTGATAGTTTTGACTTTTTAGCAATGTTGCAAAAATCGGCCTAGGCGGCCTTGTAATCGCCGATTAATCGCTACTCGGCCATACACCTTGGAAAATAAGGCAAATCGGGTGAAAAATCGGTCTGGTCAAAAATCGGTCAAATCGGACAAAAATCGGTCAAATCAGCCTAATCGGTCAACGAAAGTCAAACATTTTTTTTACAATGTGACTTTGAATTGTTAACTGTTAACTTTTATTATCTATGTCTATGTTTTGAACAAGGTAACTTCGAACTCATTTAATTTTAGTGTATTTAAAGTGTTGTATCCATCTCATACAAGTAACTTTGAAATTTATATATAAAATTTGCAAAACCGATTAATCACCGATTAATCGCGCCTAGACCGATTACAGGCTACAGGGTGGTCGACCGCCCGGCTAGCGACTCGCGATTTTTGCAACATTGCTTTTTAGAGTTAACTTTTTATTACTTTGAGTTAAAATATTTGTGTTTATGTTATAAAATACTTGATAAAGATTATATCAATTGAAATATATTTAAAACTCAACTAATTTAGATTTTTTATATCAAGTATTATATAACACGAAGAAAAATATTTAAATCAAAGTTGAAAAAAATTTACTTAAAAAGTCAAACACTTATTTTTGAACGAAGAGAATATCTTCTTTTCAACTTTTATTTTTGAGAAGAATTATTTTACATATAAAAATTTTCTCACATGAAAAACAAATCTCAGCAACTCATTTTCTTGTTGGGAAAAAAAGATATTAATTAATATTTAAATTAAAATTTTAATTATACATATCTTTTATAATTTAAATATCTCATTAGCCGTTAATCGTAAGACAAACTGAATTTTACCGTCACGATCAACATTTAATTATCTTTTTATAGACGGCCATATACTTTGACAATTTTTTTTTCTTCGTTTTTTCACTTTTTCTTAGCGATACCAAAATTCGAATTACATATCACATGTGATTTAACGCTAATAGCGAAGTTCTAACACTAAACATCCGTAGTAAAATTGGCATGCGTATTTGTCTATAAATAAAAAACTTTTCCCCTTTTTTGCAATTGAAAACATACATTTTTAACTTTCCAATCATATATCACACAAACTGTATATGAATTATAGATTATAGTAGTTTATTTATGAAAATTCAATAATCACAAGTAAAAAAATCACAGTTGGTAAAAAGTCACATGTGCTTAAGATCACGTGTGAGAAAAATCACATGTGATTTTTATTAGAACATTCAAAGTAGTGTAATCAAATGTGATTTCTCATGTAAGTTTCAACAACGAAAGAAAAGAAAAAAAAAGATGAAAAAATGTTTAAAAAACGTTAAAAAGGTGAAAAACAGAAAAAGAGTTTGTCGAAAATATATCAAAGTGCCAATCTATATAAAGATAATTAAATGCTCGTCGCGGTAGTATATTTTTTTCGCTTAACGATTAATAGTTTAATAGATATTAATATTTAAAAACAAAGGATGAACAGTTTAATATTAACGATTAACAGTTTAATAGATATTAATATTTGTGGAAAACTATAAGGGGGGGGGTTGAATAGTTTTACCGATTTCAAAATTTATGTTTCAAATATTAAGATCAAGTTATGTGAAGTTTTACGATATTGATGAGTATACTATTATCTGCAAGAAATGGTAATAAAAGTAAGGAAAGTAAAAAAGTATAGTAAAGAGAGATAGAACCGTGACACAAGTATTTATAGTGGTTCAGCTAAAAGCACACATTCGTTGCCCTACTTCACTCCCCGAGTACCCAACTCGAGAGTTCGTAATCACATGTCTACAATCTCCTTGTCTTGGGGAGAAGCCTCACAAGATCGCTTACTTTTAGTTGTGTCGCGATTGTGTGCTTGGCTGTAATTCGATAAGAGTATAGAGGTGTGTGTTGTGGAAATAGGAGAAGTGTGTGTAGAGTTATTGATAGAGGAGTAGAGTAAAAGAGACTCAGTGTTGTTCGCTATGCTATCGTAGTGAATAGTAACTTTTATTAAATAATAGTTTTAGTAAAAGTATATATTTACTCGTTAACTTGAAATCGTGTATCTTTTTCGTTATAATATCGGTTTTTTCGAGTTCTTTACATGCCCACGATCCTTGGGACATGTAGTATCTTATAAAATCATAAAATAGAGGTGTAAATTTTCGAATTCAAACAGCCCCTAAATGGGTTTTTCTCAAAATGTGTTTAAAAGTCGTTTTTATAACTTTTTAGCTTAACTACTTTGTTCAAGTCCATTACAACCCTTATTACATATGTCTTACCATACTTTGGGTCTCCTAGTACGATGATTAGATCAGATGGAAACATAAACTTTCCATAAGTATAACTTTTAAATACAAGGTTATTCTTGTACATTTTTAACACTTAATACCAAACTCATGTTTCATACTTATAATCCATTATATCATGATATTTTCAATCATATTAAACCATATGTAATAAGTGTACCAATAAAGATCGCAAGTTAAAAATCCCTTTTTATATGATTAAAAGGTTATCCTAGGTGTTTTACTATATAAACCAATATATGCATTAAATGATAAATTGTAAACGACATAAAGGGTTTGTAGTTATACCTTTATGGTGAGTATTTTGGTAAAACCAAACAACAATCTAAACCCTTGTTTAGATTATAAACCAAAGCTTGCACAATCAAAGAAACCCTAAACCTTAATCTTCCATTTTTCTTGCTTAAACTTGTTTAAGACTTAACAAGACCTTCAAAACTATTTGGACATCTTCTATGATAGTAGGAATGTGTTGTAAATGTGATAGTAAAATTTGGTATGGAATCGACACAAATTTTTTCTTATTTATTGTGGTTCAGCTAAAAGCCCACATTCGTGGCCCTACTTCACTCTCCGGAGTAGTACCCAACTCATGGCGGAGTTCGTATCACTTGTCTACTATTTCTTCTAACACCGATAGAACCAACCATACGTCGCTTACACTTTATCCGGTACAAAGCTAAATACCGAGTTCTAACAATAGTAGAACCAACCTTACGTCGTATACACTTTTTCCTATACAAAGCTAAATACCGGGTTCTAACAAATGTAGAACCAACCCAATCACTATCTACACTTTACAAGGATGTTGTTATGTTTACAATGAAATGAATGATGTACAAGAGTCAATATAATGATCTTGGAATGATGATGAAGACTAGCAACAAGTAAACTTGAGGCTTGATTGTCTTGTATGCAAACTTGGTAATATCTTCTTCTAAAAGAGGATCAACAAAAATGAAATGTAAATGTGAGTTTGATATGAGATCAAAGGTTAGATAATGCTATGAGAGTGTTAGAGAGAATGTATGAGAAGGGGTGAAGAAACAATGAGAAATAGCTTGCTATTTATAGACAAATTTGGCCACTATTCACCCGGATACGACAGATCTCTTCCAAAAGAGATCCGGCCAGTGCCTGGCAAGGGATCCGGCCCACTGATTTGCAAATCTGGATTTTGGATACCAAATCTCCAAAAATCTTGTGTGATCTTCCAAGATCTTGGCTAGATATGGAAAGATTATGATGTGACAGTACATAAAAGTCAACCATATGTATAATGTCATGCATGATGTAAAATGTATTTTAAGTTTATGTAATTTCTAAAAATAGATGTGTAAGTAACTTTGTGTTACTTGTTTAAAGTATACTTTTGTAAAAATAAATGTGTAGTTACTTATGTGTAAGTAACAAACTAAAATATTTTATGACACAATTTTAAGCTTAGTGGGCTTATGTACAAAACCTTGAGTTATTTAAAATGTATGTAGTTTGATGTATGAAAATTGTAATGAGTTAGAAAACTACTCGCTTAAAACTTATGCATTTTATTTTCTACTTAGAAAGCTTTTATGATTGTTATCGACAAAACAAAGAAAGATCGTAAAATATAAATAAACGTTTTTACGGCTTATTTGTATTAACATTCTTTCTAAACCTAGTATGAATATACTTTCAACATACCATCAAATGAAAGTATTCATTTGACAATTAATCCGGATTTACGTTGTTCCTAATCACGTAACGCGTTTTACTCCCTTATTGGTCAAATCAAGTCAAAGGTCACTTTGCGTAAACGCATCCTTTCCCGTTATGGGATATGCTTTGCTTGAGATGCAAAGCACTTAGCTTGTTTGTATCAAGATGATTATTGATCAAATCCATTGTTGATAATCATGGATTAAAGTTTAAATGACTAATTGAGTTTGTGGTAATTGAAAGTTAATCTTACTTTGATCCTTCTCACTTTTTCTATATAAATGTTTTACAAACTCCCACAAGTATTCCTCATATATCACCCTCGCATCGCTTCTCCTCTAAACATTCCTTAATAATTTGTTTAACCCTTCTACCCAACAAATCATTATTCACATCTTTCATACACTTTAAACATTCCTTCCCTAAACCATTCCATAATCATCATTGCCCATCTCTTTTCTCTCTTATGGCAATGTGATTATCCACTCAATCCTTTAGTTATCACCCTTATCATCTTCATCACTTCTCTTCACAACAACATCACTTAAACCTTCCCCAAAACATACACACATGTGACAACTCATATTCACTTAGACCATTGTACTTGTTGTACGTTTTGTCCCCCAACATTCCAACATAAGCCCCTATACATCACTTCTCAACATTCTTTATCACACAATCCCTATTCATTCTTCTTCTTCATCTCAACACACACATCTCCATTTGAATTTGAATTTCACACACATACACACACACTTAAAGCTTTCTTCCTACACTTCTCTTTACACACTTATACTTTTGAAATTCAAATTCTTCACACAATTTACCCAAACTTCTCCTACACAATTCTACCCTTCCTAACATTTGAATTTTGAATTTCAAATGTTAGGCTCCTTTCCATCACATCAACATCACATCTAATACAACTCATATCTAACTTACTCCAACCACTTCAACTCACTCCTATCCTTATCCTTAACATTAAAATTTAAATTTTGAATTTGAATCATAAGGCTCCTTTCCATTACATCAATGCCAACTCACATCCTTCACACAATTATCCCACATGTCTATTGTTTGAATTTCAAATTCAAACTATCCCTCTAACATCCATACTTCCTCACCAAGTTTAGAATATTCTCTTTGCATATTCTTTTCTATCTTAACCATGCCAACTCACTCACTTAACCATGGTTAGTTTCCAACTAAGCCAATTTACCTTTTAGGAATACCTAAACATACCTTTTGTCTAATAGTTCTTCTCTTTCTCTTTGATATTGGACAAACATCCCCAAAATGCTTTTTATTACTTCACAAACGTTTTTATCAAATGGATATTTGAGTTGGTTGACCTTGAGTGTAAGAATGACGGAAAGGTCAAAGCGTGAAGTACATTTGGGTGTTTAGCAAGAATGGGTATTTAAAACGCCAAAAAACAAGATGGGTTTCTGGCGCGCTAGCCACGTGCTGGCACGTTGGGTAGCGCACTAGGGGCTGATGAATAGTGTCATCATTTTTGGTTCTTGGCCTATAAATACCCCTCTTGGCTCTAGTATTCCTTACCTGTTTCCAAACATTCTTTCTCTCTTTTTCTCTTCTCCTATCCTTTGAGTCTAACACCTCTTATGTTTTTAATCTTCTCATCTATCATCTATTGAAGAACACATCTCCGCAAGAGAGATACACAAGTACCTAATCTACACTTGTATGTTAGTAGTCGAGGGTCTTCTTTTTCATACCCTTTCTATTAGAATCGAGTCTCTAGGTTAGGTTAGAGCTTGATTCATATCAAACAACTTATTCAATTTGGTTGTAAGGGAAGTCTTGTATCTTTATGATCAAGCCTAGATCATTAGGGATCTAGTATGGGTTTTCGTAAGCTTATAGGGGGAAGTTCTTAGTGGTCCTAGTTGATATTAGTGATCCTAGAAGAAAATTCGAATCACGGGTTCTTAGGGGTGGATTTTGAGGGCGGAGTACCGTAGGCGTAGGGAGTATCTCTTTTTAGTAAGTGATGATCTTAGTGCGTATCAGTGAAGCGAAGTTGTAATACGGTTTATAGTCCACCATAAGGAATATACTAGAGTAATAGTATCGTTTCGTGGATTCGCAATTGGACGTACAGATGGTATAAACCCCCCATCCCAAACCAATATATATCGCGGTGTCTCTCTCTCTATCTCCATCTACTTATTGCATTCATCATCAAGTAGATCTTTACACCGCTTGGTTCTTTAAGGCTTGAAGTTTTATAAACTTCAAAGAAGTCAAAAAGATCGTATTCACCCCCTCTATAGTTCTACACTTTGAAATAATCTAGAGTATGTTCCCACCTCTTAAGATTTCGTATGGTGTTTTTCCTAAGACAGGCCTGATTAAAATCCTATTAAGTATGTAAGTTAAGGTGTCTATTGCGTTGCACCAAAACTTTTGTGATATGGATTGTTCATTTAACATGGTTCTATTCATCTCTTTTAAAGTGTGATTTTTCCTTTCTACAACCCCGTTTGATTGTAGAGTGCGCGGAGCAAAGAAGTTGTGAGTAATACCATTAGAGTCACAAAATTCTCTAAACTGCACTTCATTATTAAATTCCCGACCAGGATCTGTCCTAATGGAGACTATTCAACATCTTAATTGATTTTAGACCTTTTTACTAAATATCTCGAATTGCTCGAAAGCCTCAGTTTTATTTATAAGAAATCTTATCCATGTATACCTAGAATAGTCGTCTACTATTACTAAGGTGTAATGATTTCCTTCAATACTTCATATGACGGATAGACCGAATAAATCCATGTGTAGAAGTTCTAAGCATCTAGTCGTTGATCCATATTCTTAGAATTGTAACTAGCGTGAGCTTGTTTTCCAATTTTACAAGTTTCGCAGAAATGTTGATCACTTAAGCTTAGGTAAATTTCTAACTAGTTCCTTTGACACTAAAGTTTGAATTAAACACATATTTTCCTGACCTAATCTTCTATGCCATAATGTAGAGTTTTCGTCAATAGTTGCCACACAAATTTTGTCTTTCGGCTTATTTCCTATTTTCCTCACATACAAGTTGCTCTTCCTAATACCTCTACCTATAGTCTCTCCATCTTTAGTAATTTCACTATCGTGCTCGAAAAATATTACTACACTTATTATCACATATCTGGCTAACTCTAAGTAGATTAAAACCTAAGTTATCTACATGCTCAACATTTGCAATATTAAGAGAGTCATGAGAGATCATACCTTTGCCAATGATATTTCCTCTTAGATTACTATCAAAAATTACGTTACCTCAATTGTATGCTTTGTACGAAGAGAATAGCTTTCTATTAGACGCCATACGCTTGTGCGACCACTATCTTTGATCCATTCGTCAGGCTATAAATCTTTTTCCAAGCATATCTATTTAAATTTTACAACAACTCAAACATTCGCTCTCCAATATCTCATGGGTCCAAAGTTGTTAGCAATAAACATCCCTTGCATTTGTTGAATTTGATTAGGATGTTGAAATGGTGGACAAATTCCCCAAGGAATGTAACTTTGTTGTGGGAGAATATTCCAAGTTACGAGATAGATGTTTAGGTAATTTTGTCTTCCAAGATATCTTCTAGATTGCGGTGTTTTTGATTGAGGTTGAGAATTATTAATTTTCCTAGGTGGTGAAGTTTTTGATCTATCTTCGGGTTTTTTAAATCCAACTTTGGGTTTTAAAGATGGTTTATAAAAATGTTTAACTTCATCATTACTAGCAACGGGTACCTTGACATTATTGATAACTACATGTTTTGGTTTAGGACTTAAATTTGACTTCAAAATCGAAACTGATTTTTCTTCAGCAAATGCACGGTCTGACGGTCCCTTAAATATAATTGGACCGTCTAAATGTTTAATGGGATCGTCACCTGTTACTTCAGTTTCTTGTGAATTTTTTGTTTATTCCCACTGATTGATGCTTCAAATGAATAAAATCCTAGTCTCGATTTATAACCAGAGGGTTTTTGAAAACTTAACATTTCTTTAAGTGAATGAGTACTCTTTTCAAATTGAGTAAGCCTAGATGCTTCTTCTTTGAGTTTCTCGTTTTCTACTTGAAGATTTTTCCACGTTGTACATTCGACGTCAATTTCTTTGTTTTTCTCAAGTTTCAAAACTTTTTATTGTAACTCAAGTATTTCTTTTTCTAACCTAGTTTTAATATTTTTACGGATGTATTTTTTGTTATGATTTTTAGACTCATTTTACACAAGTTGTGATATTTACTACCTTATGTGTAATCATCCATTGACGAAATATCATCACTATAATAAGAAGATTCAGAATATACCTTATTAGATGCTTGAACCATAAGACATGTTTTGTCTTTGTTCTTTTCTTCATCTTCCTCGCCGCTATCACTCCAAGACCCTCTAACAAAAGCCCTTTGGTTTTTGTTTCTTGGTGGTTTTGGACATTCTCCGATAAGGTGATAAGATCTCTGCATCTAAAGCACTTTCTTTCGCCTTTTCCATTCTTGTCATCCTGGTTCCTTTGGAATGACTTCTTGTCATCTCTCGGTTGTCTTACAACTATACTTCTTCTTTTGAAGAACTTCTTGAAGTCTCTAACCGCCATGGCGTACTATTCGTCTTCACTTCAAGAAGCCAAACTTTATTCATCACTAGATTCATGTTTATTCGTCAAGGGAAGAGATCTCATTCTTTCTCCTTTACCTTTGACTATTTTGGAATCTTTCTTAATTATCACTTCATTAACTTTTAGGTTACTGATAAGTTCGTCAAGTGATATTGATGTCAAGTCCTTCGATTCTTCAATCGCAGTGACCTTTGCTCTTCATTTAGGATGCAGAGCCCTAAGAAATTTCTTGTCACACCCCGTCTAAGGCAAAAACACAAGGTGCGGCATTTTGAAGACATCGCATAAGATAGTAGATTACACCATGATTAGTTACAAGAAATTTACTTCACAATGTTACATGAAATACAATCTTTGATGGGAGAAAAACACTTGTCTTTAGAAAAACATCTTGGCAATTGGATAACTTTGATTTCAAGTACCTTCAATTTGTAAATGCTGATCACCTGAAAATGATACTCGAAAAGGTTAACATAAAGTTGGTGAGCTCGTAGGTTTAGAGTGTAAACCCAGTTGTTGTGCCAAGAATTAAGTAAAACAAAAGTGCGATACAATAGCGAAATGCAAGCAGTAGCATTCCAACAACAATCATAGTAGTCATATCATAACATATAGAATTAACAATCCAATAGTGGCCTAAGCGCTTATAGTCCACTGAACCTATCGCCTACCAGCTGGAGCTACACAGTCGGCTAAGTAGTTGTAAGTAGTAATCCTAATAGCATGCATGGACATATACAACAACATTCACATACGCAATTATGGGAACAAGCATTGTCCAAAAGCGTAAGAATAGTTTAGCACGGAAGTAAAATAGTTTGAAAAGATTTGAGTATCATTTTCCCCCAAGGAAAGTAGTTTAAAAGTGAGGCTATGAGAACTCACCTCAAATAAAGATGAAAGCAGTGTTGTAAAAAGCGGCCTAGGCGGCCGCCTAGGCGCTAGTCGGTCCCCCTCCGCCCCGATTTGCAGCAAATCGGTGGAATTAGGCGTTTTGGTCAAAAGGCGGTCAACATCCCGTCTAGGCGGGTCAAATCGGTCAAGGCGGGTCAACAAATCGGCCCATTTTTTGTGTTTTAATTTTTTTATTAGGTTTTAATTAGAGAAAGAATGGAATGTTTTGGTACTCGAACAGTTGATAAAGAAAGAAGAAGTTGCAGGTGAAGAAAGAAGGTGGGACCACTTGGAAAGTAGAAGAGAATAAATGCGGTTGTATTGATAATGTATTTAACCTAATTATAAATGGACTTCTTTGCCCACTAAAGGACTAATATTATGGGTCCAACATATAACTAATTGGGCTTTAATAAAATTACACTAAGACAGTAAGACTTAACAAAAACCACATATAGTGTAGATTTTGCAACATATATATAAGATATATATAACTTAAAATAATAAAAACATTAATAAAATCATTAAAATTATACAAATTTTACAGATTATATGTGAAAAAAATATTAAAAATATCAAAAATAATAATAAAAACATAAAAAATGTCAATCCGCCTAGGCGGCGCCTAGACCGATTACTAGCTAGGCGGTGGTCGACCGCCTGAATAGCGCCTAACGCTTTTTGCAACCTTGGATGAAAGTAGCTGAAAATGGATGAATCGCCGTCATCATCATCTCCATCATCTCCCTCGTCTATGGGATAGTCAACCGAACCATCCTCTGTCTCATCAACCTCATACTCCTCTGGATCCTCCTCGGGATCCGACTCAGTAACATATCCGGGTGACTCAGCAGTAGGCGAATCAACAGGAGGTAATGGCTGCTCCTCAACTAGAAACACATGCTCATCCTACAACGGTATATACTCAGGGTATATAGGCTCTGGCACGTAGTCAGGATCATGTGGCTGTAAGAACATAGCCTCACGCTCATCCTCGTCCTGTGGTACTGGTGGTGTCTGTGGATCCTTCGGGACTGGTATGTAATCTGGTGATGGTGGGGCTACTGGCTGCATAGGGAGTCCATCATATCCGTACACGATGACTCGTGGAGAACCTCCATCGGATATCTCCTCATCGGCTCCCCAGAAGACCCTGCCTGGCTCAGAATCAGTGTAGACGGAAGTGTAGGTAACATCGGATGATGCAGAAGACATGACTACTGTAAAAACCAAAAATAACTTATATAAGTATTACTTATAAGACTCTTATAGTAATATACGTAGTATAATTTATATATACGCGTATATCAATCATGTAAGCACTTAGTGACTACTAATGCTAAAACAGTGTATGTCATGCAAGCACATATATTAGATGCAAACAAGTAATGTATGTATGTCCCATGCAAACCTCGTTTGTAAATAAGGTGTTTGAAAATGGTTATAGTCCAAACAAAAACTTTTGACCTGGTTCTCTATAACCTTGGCTCTGATACCAATCTGTAACACCCCTAAATCTGGGTCGTAGCGAAATGTTAAATATCCGAGGGCGTTACTTCATAGTTCAATAGCATAAGATATGAGAACGAAAACTAAACGTGTCATTTGAAAAAGATACGTTG
>BQNB010174544.1:0-13249 GCA_026074375.1 Tanacetum coccineum
TGGAAAGTGAGTTTTTTTTATTTTTGATGAAAAAATGAGTGGCTAGGATTGGTTAATTGGATCTATGACAAATATTGGGTCTATATTGAACTTTTGGCAGTATTTTATTTATAGTCATCTTGTGACTATAAAAACGGGATAAAATACAGAAAGTTGAGATGTAGGTTTTATAAGGTAACTTGAGGTTAGCAAGTTGTGAAGAGTATATAGATGAGTTAAATCAAGATAGGGTATAGAGTATCCATCGTTGTGATTGTTACATCGACTTGGGCGAGAGACTTAATCGATGGTAAAATGTATGTATTGTTTTGTATAGATTATTTGCAAGGTTAATTAAAGAGTTTGGATTTGATTTGCATCGAGGTGAGTTTTACAGTCTTACTTTTTACTTATATTTTGGGATGGAAATGATGCAAACTATTTTTGAATTATGAACCGTGATATGTGTTTTTAAGTGTCGAACTATATGATTGCTATGTGCTATTGCTATGTGATAATAATTGTGGTAAGGCATGTGTATGTGAGGATGACATGACCTTGTGTGAGACCCGAACGGACTTAGCTAGTTAAGTGGGTCAGTCTTGCGCGGAGATATTGTAATCTTGCGCGGAGATATTGTAGTCTTGCGCAGAGACATTGTAATTATGGGACGGCGGGGTACGATCCACCCCAGATGAATGTGAATTTATGTTGTGATAGAATAGCCATGCATATATGTTCGTAAATGTTGTTTTTGTTGATCGCGGTGTCATAAGTGAGTCTTAAACCTGTAACTCCCACCAACAATTTTGTTGACGTTTTAAGCATCATTTTTAGGTGAGCAAAATGTGTGAAGATTTAGGAAGAGGTATTAGCTGGACCATAGGCTTGCATTGCGGAATCCTTGTTCATTTGTTTTGTTTTGGTTGGTTGCACTATATGAATTTGAATGATAAATGTTGTAGGTGTTATCATGACACTTTGTGTCTTTCATATATGGGATTTTAATTCATTTAGTATTTCTCTATTATGACGCCATGTGTTGTGATGATGCCTATCGATCACGCCTTGTGATTCCGCCTTGGCAGGGTGTGACACACTCACTGTAGCTTCAATGACCATCATCGTGATGACTGTCATATGTACCCTAAGTGTGAAATATGTGGAAGCAATAATCATGCAACCTCAGGACACACTCGAGTCATCTATGTCAAGGGAGGTATACTTGCTGTATCCTCTCTCTCTCTCTAGTGAATCCTCTGTTAGTCTGAGTTGTAATACTTGTGGAAGTACTGTTCACTCAACTACTGATCATAGACTTTGATCACTTCAAAAGAGGTAAAAACGTCAGGCAACTAAAGCTATGGAGCCCACCAAAAAGTGGGTTCACAAGAGAAACTAACTCAGTTTGTTATTTGTGCAGAGACACATCAGGAGCCCATCTGGTACCTGGAAAGTGGATGCTCAAGGAGCATGACTGGTGTCAAAAGTTATCTGCATAAATACGTAGAACAACCAGGTGATATGGTAGTATTTGGTGATAATTCATCTTGCATCACTGAAGGATATGGTTCCATAAAGTGTGGTGATATATTTTTCTCAAAAGTTGCTTTTGTAAATGGTCTAAAATACAATTTAATTAGCATCATTCAACTTTGTTATGCTAAGTATATTGTTCAGTTTGATGACAAGCAAAGAACTATTTTTAATGCTAATAAAGAAATTGTGTTGATAACTCCTAGAAGAAATGATGTCTATGTACTTGACATGTTATCAATTACTTAGAGTGGAGCCTGCTTCTTTGCCAAATCCTCTGGAAGTGTTAATTGGCTATGGCAATAAAGGCTATCACAACTTAATTTCAAAAAAATAAACAAACTTGCTAAAAAAAGTTCTTGGTATGCCTTCACTTGTTTATTCAAAGGATAAACCATGATCAACATGTGAAAAAGGCAAACATCACAGAGCTTCTTTCAAACAAAGCAAAATCACATGGATTTTTTTGGACCAGTTAGTCCAATGTCCCTTAACCATGAGAAGTATACCCTAGTCATTTTTTATGAGTACTCAAGGTACACATAGGTTTACTTTCTCAAAAAGAAAATTCAGGCACCTGAAACAATAATGTCCTTTATCATAAATGTTAAAAATCAAAATGATGTCAAAGTAAAACAAATTAGAACAAATAATGGGACTGAGTTTAAAAATCAGAAACTTGAGAGTTTTTGTGATGTGAAAGGAATCTCTCAAAACTTCTCTTCTCCTTACACACTAGTACAAAATGGTGTGGTTGAAAGGAAGAATATAAATCTCACTGAATCTGCTAGAACAATGTTTAATGGTTCATTACTCTCTAAGAACTTCTGGACTAAAGTAGTAAGAATTCCCTGCTACACTTATGATAGATCAATCATAGTCAAGAGTCATGATTAAACTCCATATGAGATATTCAGAGACATGATCTCTATATCATGTGTTTGGTTGTCCTGTGTTTATTCATAATCATAAGGATCATTTAGGCAAATTTGATGCAAAAGCTGATGATGGATACTTTCTAGGATACTCTTTTGTCTCTAAAGCCTTCAAAGTCTTCAATACTAGGAGACAACAAATAGAGGAAACATTTCATGTTACATTTGATGAGAGTATGGAAGCCATCAGATTCTCCAACACCTCAGTAGATGAAATCAGGATAAATGTGATGTGACGGGTTGCACCACCAAAGTTTTACAACCCTCCTAGGCAGAGTACCTAATCGTTAGTGTACTATAGGCAAGACTCGGGGGGTTATTATCGTTCTCTTGGAGAATAGTTTGGGTAGGCTTGAATTATACGTTTATTAAGGTCTAAAGGTTGAGGGAAGATTATTTTTGTGTTTTTATATTTTTTTAGAAAGCAAGTAAAATCTCGGGTTTAAAGAGGTGGTTGATTAAATTACTCCTAATTTAATTACTAATTTTATAGAAAAGTAAATTGCTAGAAAAACTTGTATGGTTAAACAAACATGTTCACCTAATCATGCACTACTCCTTCGTTGTTTTCTCTGATTTTATTGCCCGTCACCCTCATTAGTGTAATATGTATGTATTCCCTAATTCAACAACGGGTTGATCAAGTTCGCTGTATACGTGACAACCTAGACGATGGTTACCTGCAAACACCAGTCACGTCCAATAGTAAATTCACATGCAATAAATACTTAATTCGGAATCCACCCTAAGGTGATCTAGATATGAAGATCTAATCATAAATATCCTCTAGACTAATCACGTTTCACTAGACGTTTATGCTATGATATGAAGATCGAATAGCTAGTTTTCTAATGCCTAACGTACACACCACTAACACGAAGCAATAATAAAAGAGATTAACAACTAAGTTTCTTGCAATCATAAGCAAACACATATAAATTTAGCCAAGCATGTTATTAAAAGCAAAGAATGATTCATCAAACAACACATAAACATATATTGAATGATTAAAAGGGAAATGAACTTCACTTCAATTGAACATGGAGTAACAATGAGTACAAAAGGGTTATAAAACCCTAAAATTCGTCCAAAGTATCACCTACAAAGTTCTCCTAAGTTTCCTTTCGTTTTTCCACCACAAAATATGAAAAATAAGGTTTGTATATATAGAATATCAATCCTGACGGCGTCACTAGGGTTTCCTGATGCAGTCAGCCCGCTGAATCTTCCATGGGCTTCTTCTTGTCGGCTACTGTGACGCCGACACATTTCTGGTTGATGCCGTCGCTCTTTAATCCTAACGGCGTCAATGTAAATTTTTGACATCGTCTCCACGCACTGAGAAGTCATACTTTTTAATTAAAAATTCCATTGTGTGGGCACTTTTGGTTAAGGTGTAAGAATGGAAGTCTCAAGCATGAAGTGTTGTATCTTTGTCCAGTTTCTTTCCAAATTAAGCCCAAGTCACGTGTTTTCCTCCAAATGCTAAAACATCACAAAAATGATTAACTACAATATTTGGGCATATTTGCATGATTTTAGGGATTAAATGACCCCAAAAAGTGTATAAAATAACACCTCATCAAATACCCCTACACTTGGGATTTGCTTGTCCTTAAGCAAGTTAGCTTTTCGACCTAGTAAATAGCAAAGTCAGGGGGATTTAACCTACTCAATAAAGATAGTTTATGGCACAACCAGCTTTACCCTTTAATTAAAAGCACGTAAATTATACACTGGCACCTCACATAAGTGTTTGGATTCTCTCTTTCACTCGGTGTAATAATGAATTATAACAATATGTGAAACGAAAAAATAAACACTTACTACCTGTCATGGTATATAGATTACCATAAGCTTGCTAAAGGATCAAAACCTTCACCACTTTGGCGTAAGCACCTAGGAATTGCTATCAAAGAGTTCTTTTAAAGGGTTGTAACGTAAGGTGTTAGGATAATAGGGAAAGTTTAATGGTGGCAAGATAATTATTTACAAGATAACATGTAAAAGGCGTTGCTAAGCCAAGACTCGACAAAAACTAGGACAAATATACACAACTCTTTCTTTTCTTTTCTTGACATAGACAATAGCAAGATGCCAGTCCGTATATTCTAACATATTTTTTTTCTTTTAGACATTTTTCTATTTTTTTTCTAAATCTCTTTTTATATATACACTTTTGCCCTGCCATCTGTTGAAAATAAATAAATATACATGACTCGGGGTTTATAACAACACCCCTACACTTGAGTTTTTAATACTTAATAATAAACTAACTAATGACTCGAATTAGTAGGATCAACAAACATGGAGTATATTAAGCACGTATGGGGTAATATTTTTGAATTTCTTCCCTATTTCTCCATAAATAAAAACTACCATGAATCCTAATCGTCCCAAAACTGTGTACGCTAACAATAGACTCGACTTAGCAACCATGTAATCAAACAAACAATTAACCAGGGTTAAACAATTGTGATAACAACAATGTACTAAAAATAAGTACATACAAGGAAGGCTAAAGCGATTTGAGTGTAACATTTATTGGGGTGTAAACAATGCTCTTCATTAATAATCCAAAATCCACCGAAAAATTACGAGAACCGCAAAAAGGATAGGCTCAAAGGGGTGTACTAGGGGTATCTTGAACTAAAAATGAGTGCATAGCAAGGGTGTGAGGGTAGTTATATAACCAAGGAGATAATTATAACTATAACAAACGTAGGCTAAAAACAAGGGTTATCCTAATACCTCTTATCACTTAGCAAATCCTAATCATACGAATGCGATCTCACTAGCAGTCTCGAGATGAATTACTAAAGCAAGTTCTAGAATCTATAATGCTACCGGTACACTCTCATAAGCATTAAAAATGAATGCTTTTATTCCTAAAGATCTAGGGGCGAACCTAACATTTTGAGGGTGGAATTTTTGAGTGGTACGTTTTTTTGCGCTAGTTGTATAACTCTTATCCATGAGACGCTTCTAATACTATAGTTTCACCGATATATGCCATAACTTTTTTTAAAATTTTGGGTTAAAATTACCGTTATAAACTATGTTTTGGTATATTACACATATTTTTTAAGACAAAGCAAATACAAATGAAAGTATAATTTCTAAGGCTTTTATTTCCCCCTACACTCGAATTGAACATTGTCTACAATGTTCTAAAAGTACCCAAAAACGAATAAAGGGAAGTTAAATAAAAAGAGAGAAAAGCTAATACTCCCCCGTTTTGCTCAATAACGGAGAAGAAACGAGTTGATCTGGCTAAATCGTCATCCATGAATCGTCCAAGCAAAAATCCAAAGAACTTCTAGACTCTCCTTATCTAATATAACCTAAAAATCAAAGATAAAAACAACTATACCCAACGTAAAAGTGAACCAAGATCGATCATAACAAGATGTAATTCCAGACTTAGAAACAAACTGAAATAAAGGATATAATACTTGTGGCATGAATTATAAATATCATACAGGAAAATTTGGATTTATAAAAATCTGGTAATTATACAAAAATAAGTTTTCAAAAATTACGAAAACCCGGTTTTTCTTTTTCTGCAGGCCTGACGCCGCCGGGAGGACCTGAAAGGAATTACGTTTTTGTTTTCTGGCAAAATCCTATATTTTGATATCCAAATTTCCTATAGAAATTCACAAAACATATCTGCAAGCATTTGATACAAACAAACAAAAGCAAATAAAGCATGCATAGAAATTAACAACAAATCATCACACAATCAATTTAGGTTCATAATAACCGCATATGATCTCCCCTACACTTATTTAATGCAAAGTACCTTTAATTATCAATGAGACAAAGTAAAAAGCAAAATAAAGCATAATTACATATCAAATCAATCATGCAACGATTCATAATCAAAAACTAGCTTGCAAACAACCTAAAAACAAAAATCACAAGAAAAATAAAGCAAGTAAATAAAAATGCTCGGGTTGCCTCTCGAGAAGCGCTTGTTTTTGTTCGAGTCATGAGCCTGACTCTACGCTTATTTGACACGTAAAAAAGGAGGTTTCCCCTACACTTTGCATTAAGTGCAGGTGATAGTAGTGATACATACCATTTTGATGGAAGTATGCCACGTGAGGAGAAGGTGGTTTATGAATGGTCAAGGGTTCTGCTGCCTTCATCCTAAACTACCCAGACTATATGGGTTGATGGGTGGGTCGGTTGCTCTTTTGTCTCCTAGATTTACATATAAGGATGGAAAATTGGGTAAAGTTGAGGCTCCAGTTCATCAGCACTAGGAACTTCCCTAGAACTAAGAAAGAGGTCATGACTACAAGTATTCAAGCCTAAATCATCTAGTTGTGTTTGGTCAAAAGGTTCTACCTCTATCAGGATTCCTATAGTCAATTCTCCTTCTTCCAAGTAAGTCATAAGCGGTGTGTATACATCAAATAATGGTAGGATTTGTGGGGTACTTTGTAGGCTTATATTTCCTACCTCATTATCCATCATGGCTAGACTACCTATAGGCTCATCATATGCATTGGTAGAACCTAACAATGACATGCACATAGGTATCTTAACTTTAACTATCTCATTCCCAACTAATTAAGCCTTCAAAATTGCTATTTTTGATCAGAAATAGTGCTTGTTAGGTTTTTCTACTATTTATCGCATTGGGCATAATCCTCAGTAGTTTCCTATGCTTCTTTAGCACTTAATTCCATAAGATCCTCGCCTGCTGCATAGTTAATGTCCCTTTGGGTATAATTATTGATATGATCGAAAAAGATTTGAATTTAGGACCATAAGCTGAGGCCATGATGCGGGACTTTTCATATTAAGTCTTTGTAACTAGTCCACGTATCATAGAGAGATTCATCTTGATGTTGTTGGAACATCAAGGTATATCTTTGGAATGAAAAGGGTGTATTTTATGGTGGGTTTTGAAATGGTGTGTTTGGTGGTTTTCTATTCATCATGATGGTAAATGAAAGAGTTACAAACCAAAGGCACAAAGAAAAGATAGACTACAAGAAAGCTACTTGACAAGAAAATAAAATCTCACTTGATAGGAATCTCGTGGGTAGACTTAAGCTAGATAAAATTCGAAACCTAGGCTATTCCTCGACAACGGCGCCAAAAACTTGATGCGGCGGGTTGCACCACAAAAGTTTTACAACCCTCCTAGGCAGAGTACCTAATCGTTGTAGTGTAGTATAGGCATGACTCGGGAGGTTATTATCGTTCTCTAGGGGAATAGTTTGGGTAGGCTCGAATTGTACGTTTACTAAGATCTAAAGGTCGAGGAAAGATTATTTTTGTGTTTTTATATTTTTTTAAATGCAAGTAAAATCTTGAATTTAAAGAGGGGGTTGATAAAACTACTTAATTAAACTACTCCTATCTCTATTCTAATTATGCAGAAAAGTAAATTGATGGAAAAACTTGTATGGTTAAACAAACGTGTTCACCTAATCTTGCACTAATCCCTAGTTGTTTTCTCTGATTTTATTGCCCGTCACCCTTGTTAGTGTAATGTGTAAGTATTCCCTAATTCAGTAGCGGGTTGGTCAAGTCCGCTATCTACGTGACAACCTAGATGGTGGTTACATGCAGACACCGCTCACGTCCAATAGTAAATTCACGCGCAATAAATACTTAATTCAGAATCTACCCTAAGGTGATCTAGATATGAAGATCTAATCACAGGTATCCTCTAACCTAATCACGTTTCACTAGACGTCTATGCTATGATATGAAGATCGAATAGCTAGTTTTCTAATTCCTAACGTGCACACCACTAACAAGAAGTAATAATAAAAGAGATTAACAACTAAGTTTCATGCAATAATAAGCAAACACATATAAATTTAGCCAAGCATGTTAATTGAAAGCGAAGAGCGATTAATCAAAAACACATAGACATATTGAATGATTAAAAGGGTAAAGGAACTTCACTTTAATTGAACATGGAGTAACAACGAGTACAAAAGGGTTATAAAACCCTAAAATTCGACCAAAGTATCAGCTACAAAGTTCTCCTAAGTTTCCTCCCATTTTTCCACCACAAAATATGAAAAATAAGGTTTGTATATATAGAAAATCGATCCTGACGGCTACAGTGACGCCGTCACACTTCGGGTTGACGTCGTCGCTCTTCCATCCTGACCAGAGCCATATTTGAGGGTGTGCGAGGTGTGCAACCGCACATGGCCTTAAAGTTTTAGGGGCCTCAAAATATATATCCCTTTGTATATTTTAGGGCCTCAAAAATTGCTTTTAAGATCAAAATATTAATGATATATGAAATTATGTTCTAAATATTTTTTTAATTCTACTTTAAGTGGTCGAGAGTAATGAAGAATCATAAAAAAATAAAGCTAGATGTTTATAATATATCATTATCGTGATGTTTAGTTATTTTATAAACTTTCACACTAGGCCTCCACTAGCTAAGATACGACACTGATCCTAATGGGGCCAGTGTAAATTTTTGACGTCGTCTCCACGCACTGAGAAGTCACACTTTTAATTAAAAATTCCACTTTCTGGGCAATGTTGGTGAAGGCATCAGAATGGAAGTCGCAAGCTTGAAGTGTTGTGTTTGTGTCAAATTTCTTCCTAAATCGAGCCCAAGTCACATGTTTTTCCTCTAAATGCTTCCCAAATGCTAAAACATCAAAAAGAAATGATTAAGTATAATATTTGGGCATATATGCATGATTTGGGGATTAAATGACCTTGAAAAAGTATATAAAATGACATCTCATCAAAATGATTCATCTAGATATCCTCATGATGAATATCTTCATAGAGATGATCCCTCTAGACCGTATCAAACTGCATTTGACATTTCATACTACATTTATCCTCACAGTCTTTCATTAAATGAAATCATCAATGCTACTCTTGCCCCCAAATTGATTACTCCCATTGAACAAAATACTCCTCACAATGAAGAAAAAGAAGGTCCTTCTAACCAGATTAACACTAAAGGGACAAATGAACAAACTGTTCAAACTAAACAAAATGATACACAACTCCCTGAAGACCATTCAGGGAACAATATAGAAACCTCAGTACCCATTACTAAACTTTCAGTCCTAAAATGAATCCACTTCCCATCTCTCACCATGCATCAACAAGTTCAAACTCAAATCTTGTACATCAGGATAAGTGGTCAGGATATCAACACAGTGAACTTGTAAACATCATTGGTGACCCACTGACAACATGATTACTAGATTTATGGCTGTTAAACTGATAGATGCCTCAACCAATGAATGTCTTTTCGCTGACTTTCTTTATGAGATTGAACCTAAAAAGGTTTCACATGTACTAAAACATCAAGGATGGGTTGACGCAATGAAAGAAGAACTTAATCAATACCATAGAAACAAAGTTTGGAAAGTTGTTCCTGCCCCCAAGAGGAAAGTCAGTCATTGGCTCTAAATGGGTATTCAGAAACAAGAAGTGATGAGGTGTCATTTTATATACTTTTTCGGGGTCGTTTAACCCCAAAAATCATGCATTTATGCCCAAAATAGGTACTTAATCGTTCCTTTTTAGGTATTTCACATTTGGAAGACATTTGGAAGAATTACACATGACTTGGGCTCATTTGGAGAAGAAACGGACAAGACTACAAACCTACAGCAACATCTATCAAGAATGTCTCTACAGTGGCTGGAGACGGCATCACAAATATACCGTGACGCCGTCACCACGAAGATCAAGACGGCGTTACCATATCTTAAGACGGCGTCACAATACATGACCCAGTCCAATATCTAGAATATTCTATTCATGATGGCGTCACGATTAAAACGCGATGCCGTCACAACGTTTTTCCTATATATACAAACCCGAATTTAAGGTTTTGAGTGTGTAACTTTAGAGTAAAAAGAAGGTACGAACCCTAGTTTGTTTAGCAGCTGTAAGAGACAAATTTAGGGCCTAAAAACCCTATTGTACCTCTTCTAATTCATGTTTTTATCAAGTAAGGTTTACTTAATGATTCAATATATCAATGTGTTGTTTGATTTATTGTTCTTGCTTTATCTTTAACATGCTTGGCTAAACCTCCTATTGTGTTTATTTATGATTGTATGAAACCTAGAATGTAGATCTTAGTGGTGTTGCTTCTTGTGATGGATGTGCATGTTAGGTCTTAGAAAATTAACTTTTGTCTGCATCGCTGTTGATATGTCTAGGGAAACGTGATTGTGAGAAAGGATACCATCAGGTAATAGTCTTCATACTACCTTGCCCCCTAATATGGTTGATCCACTCTTAATATATTTCACATGCACTTAGTGTACTCCTAGGGGCCGTGTAATAGTCTTCATACTACCTTGCATGTGCATTGATCTAGCGGCATACTAAGTAGACGGCGGGTTTGTGTAATTCGTTCACGCTTTAGGAAATAGTTACACAGGTCATCACAAGTGTGACAAGGCAACAACACTAGGAAAAGCAATATAGGGAGTAATACATGATTAAATAAACACAGTCTTTTATCTTATTGTTATCACCAGTAGCTTAGTTAATATTTAGTTTAAACAGCTAAAACCAAACCTCTCTCCAATTATATGATTTACTTGCTTTTCATAAAATACAAAAATACAAAAATAATCTTCTCTCAACCCTTATAATTCTATTAGACCGTGATCAAGCCTTCCCAACCTATTCCTTGAGTGAACGATAAACAACCCTGAGTCTTGCCTATACTATACTACAACGATTAGGTGCACTGCCTAGGGAGTTGTAAAACTTCTCGTGTAGAAGTCCTACGACAACAGCACATTAACTTTTTGGCGCCGCCGCCTGGGGAATAGTTAGGTATTGATTATAGTTTAGCTTAGTTCTACTTGCTTTAATCCTTTCAAGTAAGATTTAATTTCCGCATATTAGCTTTCTCATAGTCTATCTTTTCCTTGTGTGTTTGTTCGTAATTTTCATTGACTATTCCAATATCCATCATGGAGAATGCGAATCCACCACCTACTCGTCCTGTCCTACCAGCTACGCTACGCGCACGATTTAACCAAGAGCTCCAAGAGCTACAGAAAATTTTAGCCTTTATTGACTCTCGCCTAGAGAGTATTGATTAATTCCTCAATCGCTTCGCCGAACAACCCAATGAGACCAATATAAATGACCCTGAACCCGATAATAGATTAGTAGATACACCTCTCGTCTCTCCTTTCCCTCACTCCGACAATGACTCAGATGATGAGGAAGTTCTTAATGAGTTATGTGAGTATGAAAACACAGGAACACTACGTTGAGAAAGAATAATCAATAGTTTTGACGGGGATGACCTTACATTTGAATATATGATAGGCTTCAGGAAATTCACTGCCTATCTCGACCCTATTCTGCCAATGAATATTATCTCACGTAAAGCTTATAATACAATAATGTTAGATAGACTAGAGGGGGCGGGAAAGAACCTAATTTCCATTGTTAGGGATGTCTACGTATTTGTAGGAAGTTTCACCTATGTCACGGATTTTGTTGTGTTAAAAGACATAGGAGAATTTTTCATGAGCGACATGGCTGAAGGCTTGATGGGCAGACCCTTTAGAAAAATCACTAAGCTCAAATATGACATCGCTAAGGGATTAGTCTCATTTACCAAGATCTTTGACACATACACATATAGGATGCCACGTACAATACCTAGGCTCAAGAACTTCAACTGGAGTAAAGTTCCACCATTGTTAGAGCTTAGCCAAAACGATTTGATGAACGGAATTAGGTACTCTTATGAAAAGAACAAATTCATGTACAAAAACTGCTTAAACCTAGGCCTAAAATACCAAGTGGATGGAAGTATGAAGGAATGGCTCCTTCGTGGACACGTGAGCATTCATGAAACAACGTAAGGACGTATGACTTCAAGTCTAGCTACAAGACTCGTTAATAAAGAAAAGCGCTTCTTAGGAGGCAACCCAATTTACCTTTCTCGCATATTAGGAGTGTCTTGTGTGTTTTAATTCTTCATAGTTTGTTTTATTATGTTTGAACTATCTTATAATCATGCTTTGTTTGTCTTTAACTTCATCTTAATTTCAATCAGAGGTATTTTGTAAACATAAGTGTAGGGGAATTTATCTGGCTTTTGAGCCAAATTCAAACATGTTAAATGAATTGTTTAGATTAATTCGTGTCAGTTTCGAGTCATATGATTGAATTGTTAAATCTTAAGTTTTATGCAACCATTTATACAGGAATTAACTTATGGAATCAAGTGCATGAATTTTTTCATCAAAAAAAAATGTCATTTTTACAGACTATGGAGATGGCATCACGATTAACATGCGATGCCGTCACCACGACACCTGTGACGGGGTCACCACAACACTGATGCCTTCAAACGCCTAGGTCCAGAAAACTTAAAGTTTTTAATTATTTTTGAAAATAAAACTTGCACAACATTTAATATATGTCTTCTTCTGTTTTAAACATGTAAAACCTAATGAGTTTAACAATTCTTTCATCATATCTATCGAGTCGAACCCTAAATTCATATTGTATATTGGTAAATTGCACATTTTATGCTTGGTATAGTTGTCTCTATCTTTGATTACAGGTTATATTTGATGAGAAGAAGCTTGGAAGTTCTTAGGAAGTTTCATTGGATGATTTTCGAAGGACGATTTAACCAGTTATCGCATGTTTCTTCTCCATTATTGACCAAACCAGAGGAGTACTAGTTTCTTTTCCTTGTTTTCTTTTCCCTTTACTCGTTTTTACGAGTACTTCTAGAGAACATTGGGGACCATGTTCAACTTAAGTGTATGGGGGAAATAAGCCTT
>BQNB010174545.1:1721-13249 GCA_026074375.1 Tanacetum coccineum
TCACAAGTAACTCTATTACAAATAACCAAAACTATATAACCCTTTTTATTCAATCCAAATATAACCCCGTTCTTTTGGTGTTTTTCTTCTGGAAATACTAGAGAATTCGTGACTAAATGATATGAGATTGAGGTGAGAGTGTTGTTGAAATGACTAAGAGATGAACTGTATTCATAGGCTGATCAGGGGGACAAGTGCAGCGCACTTATAAAAAACTACGGCGTACTTAAGGTACTTGGCGCCAATGTTTTATAAATGCTTAGATTAGTACGCCACATAAGGTAGGAGAGTACTATGCACATTGTTGTTGACTTATATGTGACTTTCAGGTAGAAGTGCAGCGCACTTCGTAGTAAAGTAGGCGCACTTTGTTGTTGAACTTGGATTTATTTCTTTGTCTTCGATTAACTTGACTTTCATATGACATAAACAGTTGTATCTTTAACAATTCATGCTCGATCTATCTTTAAGTGAACATGCACATATTTTATGCTATTAAGTATTGAAAGTTCATGAGAAATGCTAATAATGTATATAATAACGCCACCAAAAATACGTATAATTAAGGCATTATCATAAACCAATAAGTATTTTATAGAAAGGATAGATCAGAAAACTAACCAAAGCGGTGACGTACAATCCACATCTTTCATGTAAACATTGGGAATCTAACATAACTTCTTTTTGCAATTCTTGAACACAGGATATCCATATGAGGCAGTCATATAGAAGCATACCTAATACATAATCCAATATGTATTTAGATCATGCATGATCAGTAAAATGTTTGCATTAACATTGGGGTAAGAACATTGGCAGAAATCGATACAAAGCTTTTCTATTAAGCATGTATAGAAATAATTTGCCAAAAAAATTATGCACCACAGTCTTGCCGTAAAAAAGTTCCTTTTTTCAAACATAACATAAAACGTTTGTATATATTTCTCCCCCCGTCCTCACAACAACATTATTATATTCACTTAACATACCTTGAATAAATTAAATACACAAATGGAAAATGCCTCAGTAGTTAGAAATAGAATCATTGTGCATTACCTCAAATATTAGATTGGCTACAGATTTTGCAAAACAGAAATTACAAAGCACCACATAACGAAATCATCATTGCCACTTAACTATAATCCAAATTAGATATACGTAAAAGGGTGTACAAAATATATGAAAAATTATCCCCACGTTAGCTAAAAGATGAAAAAAGGAGAAAAAAATATCTTACCTCTTTGAATCGCACATCTTTCGTTCCATAATTGCCTTGTCAATCATACGTAGGCGTGAAATCAGCTGCTATGACTACAAAATATATACAACATACCAAAACAACATCCATGACCACACATGAGACATTAAAAGAACCTAATTAACCTCTACCTATGAAAGTATTACCATGTAAAAAGAAAATTACCTTTAACAAATGTTTGATGGTAAGAGGGAAAAAAAGAAAAGACTTATATGTGAATGTAACTTCTCAATCATAGCTCTACACCAGGCTGCTAAAGGGACAAAAAATAGTCTAAGAATTTTCTAGTAGCACGTCCATATCGAATTCTTTTATGCTCCTCATTCAACCATTACCTCCGACAACCTAAATAGGAAAGAAAAGAATTTATTAATAGTTAGACAACTATACTAATAGGAAACCTCATTTATACTGAGGAAGAGTTTAGTAAGAAAGTCTACTCAAAGTAAATAGTCCGAATGAAACATTAAACAATGCTCACAAATATCATTACAACTTGAGGATAGAAATGCATATCACTTCTAGGCCGTAGACTTAAAAATACATCCAAAAGCATTCATACACTTCACACAAAATCAGCGGCAACAACATTAAAGCATAAAAAAGAACTGATACAACAACAACACATGTTTATATTGAAGTATTTAAGGGCAAAACATAATCAAATACGTAAAACGTCTTTCTAAAAACATTTTATACAACAACAATACATTCACAATAAATCAAATGAGTTAAAAAATTGTTGCTTTATAATATGGGTTACAATACATTCTCAATTAATCACATTCAATATATATATAACAACAAATAAGTTTCAGTTTTAAACTAACTGCGCTTACAAAATAACTATTTGGGACTGAAACCTATACATACCAGAACATGCATTAAATTTGCCCGACCAAAAAATAGAATTACAACAATAATGAAAGTCGCAGTTATAACCAAAGCATATATCCAACATAAAAAAAGTAGGACGTATGACCAGACACCAGGCATTAAAAGTTATGATCAAACATTTATGTAAATCGTATAAATTTAACAGCTACGATTAGATTTATGCCAAAAAATAGTATTGCAGAAATAATGAAAATAACAGTTATAACCAAAACATATATCCAACGTAAAAAAAGTAGCACGTATGACCACACACCAGACATTAAAAATTATCCGTAAATATTCCTACAAATAGCATAAAATCAGCAGCTACGATCAAATACCTGACTCACTAATACAACAACCAATAATACATATACTAGCAAAACTCTATCACCATAAAGAATGAAAAGATGAGTTAAAAAACAGTGGCTTTCTAATATGGGCAAGGATACATTTGCAATCAATCACATGCAAAATATGTAAAGCCTCAAAAGCATAAAAAACATAGAAACAGTTCAAAACACAAAATCATATACACTTAAAATATCATTAAACTTACAGAGATCAAGAACAACCCAAAACAAGCCCTTAATCAATAACATAAACATAAAGTCCAAACTACATAAGTTTAACAAAATCAGATGAAAAGACCTAGAAGCACTTCCAAGCACTACATGCAGTACACCCTTTCCAAAATCTTACACACCTAAAACATCATAAAATTCATAGAAAGAAACAAAATAAAAAATTACTTTAAGGACTGACCTTGTTAGGATAAAAGTGTCTATAATTAGATACTTAATGGTCTTATTTATTTTAATGTAGTTATAGTTACGTTTTACGTTTATTAGTATTATAATAAGGATTAATGAGCTTAATAATGAAAAAGGGGTCACTAACCACACTTAGAAGTAGGGTAGAAAGAATAAACCATAGAGTGGTCAACTCTATAAATACATCCATATTATATGGAAGTATTAAGCTTGTCATTTGTAAAGTCTCATCTCCATCCCTCTTCTCTCTCTTTTTATAAAATTTGAAAATTAAAAAGACTTGCTTTATCTCTTACATTCTCTACTATCCTAAACCATTCTAAGTGTGATATGATATCATATTTGTGACATATCAAGTGGTATCATACGCCATTAGAGATTTAAGAGTGATCTATTCGTGAAATTTTGGTTCGTTTACGTGATTGTGTGATCGAGTTTGCTTGTGACGTGATCGAGATTGCATCGACGAGTTCAAGTTAGGTTGGATTTGAGTGTTCTCGTGCTGGTTAGACATGATTTTTACAATTTTGGTTGCATCAAAATTGAATTATTATGCGTTTCACTCAAATTCGGTTGTGTCTTAGATGTATAGATTCAATTGAGATTGACTAGACTTATGGTTTTATCGTATGTTTATCAATTTCGGTTGATAGTTTTTTGAGATATACACGATTTTTGATTGACATTTACATAAGTTGATACGGTCAAAATTGATTAAGTCTTACGGTTTTATCGTATGCTTATCAAATTCGATTCATAGCAGGAAAACACGTTGTGGAAAATTTGATTTTTAGAATTTGTAGTAATTTCGATCAAATAACCATTTTCATAGTAATTACACTAAAATTCAATTATGGAATTGTTTTGATAGAATTTGTTAGAGTTTGTGTATATTCGATCGAAATTTAGTGTGGTTAATAAGTTGATCGAAATTGTGTGTTTGTCTGAGAAGTGTTTTTGTCCGAGTTTAGCTTTAACCGAGAAAAATGTGATCGAAATTAGCTTTGACCAATATCCGGTGCAATTCACTTGTTTGGATCAAAATTGAGATTTTACAAGTGGTTATCAGTTTCTACATCGATTTTGGCTGAATTTTTATTGGAAAACTACTTTTGGGATAATTCTGGTCATTTTCGGTGAAATAACTGCTTTTTCATCGAGATTGATCAATTTCGGTGAAATAACCGACGTTTAGTCGAATTTGGTAAATTTCGGTGAGGTAACTGATTTTTTATCGAGATTGGTATTTTCGGCATAATAAACGGTTTTTGATCGAGATTGGCATTTTCTATTAAAACAACCGCTTTGGGATCGAAATTGAGATTTTTGGATCGAAACTTTGACTCATTTCAATTGGATCGTAATAGGATAGTGTAATCTTGATTGACATATACAAATTTGGTAGAAGAAAATTTGATTGGATTGCAAAAACGGTGGGAATTGGATTTCTTTGGATTTCGTTTCAATTTTGGTGTGTATTAGAAATTCGGTGAAGTGCATTATCGATTGAAATTTTGATCAAGTCAAATTCGATTGGTTTTCACACACGATAAGAGGCAAATTTGATTGACCTATAGTATACCTGAACCATTGTTGTCTTCAAACGCTAGTAGTACGTTAATTTCACAATAGAACTCTTTTTCGCCTAAAAAGATCCATATATTTTTACACATACAATGATGACGAGTACACATCAGCAGTCACTTGCAGATGCTGGATCCGAAACTCTTCCTCCTATGATAGAAAGAGGAAGTTATGTACTATGGGCAAGCCGGTTTATGAGGTACATTGAATGAAAGAGGGATATGAGAAAGTTTCTTAAACATTCATTTGAGAAATATACGTATAAAATGAAAGAAATACTGGCTACTGGTACTGCAAATGCAAGGCTTCAAACATAAGATGATCTTATGGGTGATGGTTTAAAACAGTACGAAGCAGACATTGAGGCGATGAACTTGATTCTTCTCTTCATACCGAACGATATCTACAATTCTATGGATGCATGTAAAAATGAAAAAGATATGTGGGATAGAGTCAAATGACTGATACAGTGTACTAAGCTAAGTAAAACTGAAAGAGAGTCACGATTCCTTAATGAGTTTGATAAATTCACTTCTCAAGCATGAGAGTCTCTTCATCTCTGTATAATCATTTCTTATAACTAATAAATGATATGGATATAAACAAAATCAAAACCATTACAATGGCAGTGAATACCAAGTTTCTTAATTCGTTAAAGACATAATGGAACAAATATGTCATAAATGTTCACTTAGCAAAGAATCTAGCTGGTGATACATATGATGTTTGATCATCTTCAGCAATATGAAGGAATTGTCAATGCTTTTAGAGCAAAAAGGCCTGCAAAGACACATGACCCCTTGCTTTAGTCGCAAACACATATGTAAGTTCCTCATCTTCTCGATATCTAACAACTTATTACGTATCACATCATCCTTCAGTGATTGATTATGATGATGATTATCAACGAGATGCAATTGTGATGATTACGAAGATAGTCTCACAACAACAATGATACTCCTTGCTCGTGCAATCACTCAATGCTACTCTACACCAACAAACAATCATCTTCGCACCTCTTTGAATACAAGGAATCAAGTAGTTATACATTCTCATTGAGTAGATATTTAAAGCATAAATGTTGGGAATGGTGGTATATATACGAGAAGTCCATTTGTTAATCAAAGAGAGTCTGCTAAAAATAGGAGTGTTCCGAAGGATACTAGAAATGAAAATGTTCAGAGACAAATATCGACAATTTTCTAAATATTTATAAGCCCTAAATAGTAGCGCAATTTTTATTTATAAGTTTTATCTTGATGAAAACGATGATAACTTCATAACCATAAATGCTCACGACTCGGTTTATACGCTCACGGAAAGGTCTTTGAATCTGCTAATCAAATATGTAGGTCCTACCACTTTAATTTTTATTTATAATGCGTCAAATGACCAAAACACACTTAGGTACCAAGGCTGTTTGTTTCCAGCACAAAACAGTCCCATGGAAAATGGCCGTAGCTCGTAATCTACACGTCTGTTTTGACCGATTCGAATCATCACGTTTAAGTTTATGTGACTACTATATTTTCTCTTCTCCCTCGAGCAAGTGATTCTATCTAAATCTAGGAGCTTTTATTATTTGAAATCTGGTGTGTAAATCTGGAACACATTTCCTAAACATTTTCAAAATTTAATCACCAGACATCGTCACGACATGTGCCACCCAACGAATCGAAGCTAAGACATAGACATATGACTACATATATTTCCCTAAGTCTAAAAGTTTTTTTATTAGTGCAGAAAATTACATTTTTACACTAGGTCAAAACTGCCACAAAAAAGAAATGGATAAAAACATGTTTTCTAGAGTTTTCTTGGTTTGCTTTTTAAGTACAATGTATAATATTGTTAAATAAGTGCATGTAACATGAAAAAATATGTAAAAGTATAAAAATGAAGATGTAAATGATTTCTTATAATGGCTGTGGTGGTGAAAAAAGAACAAGAACACAAACTAATCTAAAATCATCAAAAAAAGAATACCTAAGCTTCCAAATCAACACCTAAATCTTTTATACCCTTGATCCAACTAGCCAAAAAATCATGTAAAACCCTTATGAATAATCAAACTAAACCCAAGAAATGATGAGATTAGTGTTGTTTATGGTGAAAATGAACTAGGAAACACTAGCTAGGAACACAAATCTTCAAACCTAGATGCAACAACTACCTAAAACTAGCAAGTACTTAACAAATTTTGTGTTTGGTTTGATGTTGTATTTTCGGCAAAGGGAAAGGAAGGAGGGAGGGAGATGTGTATGAGTTTATTTTGGTAAATAAATAAAGAATGAAGTGAATGGGAGGATTATATATGGATGGTGCATATGTGCCAAGTGTTTAGAAAATCTGACACTTGTTCTTATGATGTGTGATGCGTAAATTATTTTAAATTATTTACCAAGTTTGGCAAATCTAACGTCGTCCCAAGAGCTAACGGGCGGTTTAAAATTTGAGTGTACAAGTTGTCACGGTTTAAAAGATATTTAGAAGATTCAATTGTAAGAGAATAATTAAAAGGAATAAAACTGGTTTTATCAATCAATGGAATTGGTATAGTCGAAAAGTACTGAGAAGATAAACCCACTTAACTAATTAAACATCCTAGTTTAATTTATTTAATCTCAAGTGCAATGTCTAATTCTTATCTTATATGGTGGTTCTAATATCGACAGACCCGTATTTACATTCGTAGTTTGTCATATATTTCCTTAGATCTCAATTCCTTGTAGGTCACAATATTAAAGTATCCATATTTTAGTGATTAAATCCCGACTATCCTAAAGACTTGTCTATAACCTAAGATAGATTATAAACCCCCTCTAAAAGAGTTCTTGAACTTTTTAAGTATTTAAAGCGATAAAGGTGGTAATTTGATTAATTCCTACACTAAAGATAGATGCCAACCTATCCTAGTACCCTGCTAATTCTAAGTTCAATATGTCTGCCTAATAAGAGAACTAACAGGATCTAAACCACCCTTAATACTACCAAAACTCATGGATCAATGACAGGCAATAAGGATATCCAATAAAACAATGATCAGACAGAGAGATTAAATAAACAAACGAAAGAATAAATAATAAACTAAGAGGCAAGAGCAATAATTAAACATAATAAACATCAAACATCAACCAATTAAGCTGAAATCAAATAAATCATTAAAAATAATTAATTAAATTCAAACTGTACTAGTTGAAGAATCCTGTATAAATCATGCTAAAATAATGCTTCTGATCTTCTAGTTGGTTCAGTTAGCAGAACTCGAAGAGAGTTCGACCCTTTACCTCGAATTTAGCAGCCAAGCAACGCTTGCTCTTTATTTTCACTATTTCTTTTACTTTCGGTAGGAGAAGATAACACCATAAGTGATTCGAATTGATATTTTTATATGATTTCCAGCGAATCAGATATATTGTCAATTGGAAGTTTCAATCATTTGAATAGAATAACCCTCCATTATTTATTGTCCTACATCTTTTAATCCTTGAAACTTCATAGAAATATGCACTTTTAGTCATCGGTTCGATTCTAATTACGGCGTAACTGAATGTGACTCGGAGTTACGCCGTAATTCTTCGACGCGCGTCATTCCATTAGTTAGTATAAAATTAATTACTGGCATAATTCTTGCGGGCTTAGTTACGCTTAGTAATTCTCGTCTCCGCAAATATACTCTTGCCTATATTTAGCTTCGCCGTAACTCTGCCAATAGGCGGATTTTGTTGAATATTTCTCTTTTTCTGCATCTTTTCCGTTCCAATGCCTTGAATTACTTGAACCTATAATATGAATGAATTAAGTATAGATTTTTATAAAAATAATATAAAACAAGGCAATAAACACGGGAATTTGATATATAAAAGTTATTAAACTATTTGATGTTATCAAAAATACCTCCACTTGATGTCTCTCACTTTCCTCAAGTAAGACCTTTTGAATTATTTTCAAAAAAGATATTCCCAAGTTATCCAGGAAGATATGAATTTAAAATTACCCTCTGCTAGATAATGCTAAACCGCAGCACAGTACGAAAGAAACAATCACATCATAATCTCATTAATCTATGTGTTTCATTTTGGTGATCAACTCAACTTCATAGTCTTGGCATGTATTCAATCATTAAGCTTGACATGGATACTAAT
This sequence comes from Tanacetum coccineum, assembly GCA_026074375.1. Classification (NCBI taxonomy): domain Eukaryota; kingdom Viridiplantae; phylum Streptophyta; class Magnoliopsida; order Asterales; family Asteraceae; genus Tanacetum; species Tanacetum coccineum. Next base: position 10,358 of record BQNB010174545.1, read on the forward strand.
CTCACACTAGAGTCTAGATGCAACTGTTCAAAATGGTAAATGGGTTGACATAAACAAGAACAACAAAGGCTTACGGGGTGTTGATTCATCCTTTTTTGTAATGCACTCTTTACATCTAAATCTCTAGAAAAGGCGACAAACACTTAAACCACAAATGCTCTTCAAAAATCCATGAACGAGACACCTGGATTGCCTAAATTTCTTAACTCGATTTAGCTGCTAAAGGTTAGGAATTAAGGAATGATAAGGGTAGGATACAAGACATGGACTGTACTCATTTTGATTGGTGTTAAATAAAGAACACAATATAAATGAGTTTCTAAGTTCATAATCTCCCCAATCACTATGGTCGCATTAAATCCCATAAGGCAAAATAGAAGGGTTCAAGAGTCATGGCGGGGTCTTCTTAATACACGAATGTTAATGTGTATAAAATGTAGGTGAATGCCTCATAAATCTCCATAACACAGGTAAGAAAGAAGCATTAATCTCGCACCCTCTCATCAATGAATCAAAAATTTCGTGCAAAAAAAATATAAAATGCTTGGGTAAACATTAGCAAATAATCTAAACCAAATACTCTAAAAACTTAATATTATTTGTATCTCATTTCCCCCAGTTGAGATGTACAATGTCCACATTGTATATATATGAACTTAAATTGTAAGGAGAGATAGAAATAGTACAGGTTTATTATCGATACTCGTTTACACAAGGATATGACTAATCATCGCCAGCTAAACAAGGCGGGAATACTACCACTATACAACATATGAGCTGATTTATAATGATGATCAACTATAGACAAACTAATAAACTCTTGCTTGCATGCTTGTATTTTCTTTTTTGCTTTAGTTTTTATGCCAAGACAGGTAATACAAAAGAAAGGCTAAACAAAATATTGACACATATTATAAATATGCATCACCCACTCTGAGCATCACCTATCTCCAAAACACAATATTTCATCAATTTTACCCTCTATTCATGACCGCGATGTTTCTAGTGGAACCAAAAGTAAAACAGTGGCAAACTCCCGACTGAAGCGACTTTTAACGAAACTATTAAGGTGGCTGGTGATCTGGTGTAACGAAATCTAACGTTTTATTAGGTTTAACAAAAATGAAAGGAATGTTCAACAAGTTGTATTAGGGGTTTATCTTGCATTTTTCTTAAGATGTAGGTGCAACATAAATGGGTTTAAACATGAGGAGATGACCAATCAATGTCGGAAAAGTCAATATACACTCAAAAAACAATATAGCATATATAGGCTATTTAGGGTTAATCCTAAAATTTTCCTTTCTCACAGCTACACCGATTACACCAGGTGCAATGCTTATTTAAGTGGTCAGGAAAAGATATACCAGGCCAAGTTTTAAAGTCTACTATAGCTACCGGCACACTAATTTTTATTGAATCTATGTATAAGGGGAAAACAAAAAGGCTTATCCTCACACAATGGAATTATAAGGTAGGGTGTGCTCAATAAAGTCTTAACTTGTTAAGTAATGAAAAACATGTCAAAATTTTATTAACGAAATATTTTTTAGTAAAAACTAGAAAAATAATGGCAAGTATAATCAAATAGGTGTTTATTTCTAATCCCTTCCCCCTACTTGAGTCAAACATAAGCATATAAAATTAAAATAGGAAGGGTTATAAATGGAGCATAAAACTCCCCTGGATTTGCTCGGTAAGAAGAAGAGACTGCATGCTCTAAGCCATGCTCCAAGTCTGCTTCCTCGAGCAACATCCACAATCCCATCAACAGTCTGTATAGCATCCAACTAGTCTGGTTTAGAATGCTTCCTTGCAGGTTAATTAGCATCCTTGCACCACTCAATGTGCATTTACTTGTAAAGCTGCAAGAAAGACTAATACCAAAAGCATAAGTCTGGATAAAAGCAATAATAGAACGAAATGTAAAAATTATTCACACAAGAAAGGAAATACAACCTAACTTACTTTCGTAGGAATAACGGTTGCATTTAGCGTATGCAACAAGCCTTTTAAACCACTTGGTGGCCTAAGTGGACGAGTGAAGTCTCGTGAGGGTTTTCAGAGAACATACCCACAAAGTTCATTTATCAAATATAAACTGTTTTGTAAAAGTTTCAAACATTTAAGGATATGCAGGAAGGAGTTACGGCGTAACCCATAAGATGAGTTACATCATAATTATGTGGTTGATTAAATTATAAAAATTGATCCAGCTACGGCGTAACCAATGAGAGGGTTATGCCGTATCTACAATAGTTATGGCATAACTGCGATGGTTACGTCGTAATTGCTGCAGACAATAACATTTTTTGTTGGGAATTAAGGGCTTCTACAATGTTTGTACTGCCGGCTCAACTTAGTACTGCTATGAGAAGACTTAGTACTGTCACGCTTAGTTAGTACTGCCAGTACAAATTGTTAGTACTGCCAGTACAAATTGTTAGTACTGCCAGTTTATTAGTACTGTAAGTTAGTACTGGTTGTTATATAGTTAGTACTGCTAAAGTGATATGCATGAGTTATATTAGGAATAGATATGCATGATCACTTGACGCGTTTTGTAAGCCCATTAGGGTTTCCTTGGTGTATAAAAGGAACCCTACGTTATAGTTAGAAATATCAATTTTCTCAGCAAACACATATCAATTTTCTCAGCAAACACATATCAATTTTCTCAGCAAACACATATCAATTTATAGTTAGTTATTCTGTAACCTAGGCAAAATATTTGCAATCAATATATTCAAGTTTGTATTCATTGTTCTTCTTATTATTACAAGTTAGATTCCGCATAACTTGTAGTATTCACTAGGGGTGTTCAAAAAAACCGTGAAACCGACGAACCGAGCCGAACCGCTCAATCCGAAACCGAAAAAACCCAAAACCGAA
>BQNB010174546.1:0-13249 GCA_026074375.1 Tanacetum coccineum
ACGGCGCTCTCTTAAGGTGGGAAGACTATAACAACCGTCAATTTTCGGAACATATTTAAATAATAAATCATATTTATTAATTCACACCTCGAGTACAAGTTATTTATTTTTACTTATTTGACTTGAAAACGAAAAAGATATATATTAATTTTTAGCTGACTTATCAAAAACGACTAGCTAAACCACATTTTCACAACTCGGACTCTAAAGCAATTTGATGTAAAACGATATTCCTGACAACTTTTTAGTTTTGCCCGAGACTTGAAAACAAGCAGAAAAGGGCTAAAACAGCCCTGCAAAAATTTTGAGAACAACATACAACGCGGACCGACACAAAAATAATTAAATTTATTTTTAATTATCAATATTTATTTAATAAAAATATTAAATAAAATCACGTAACATTTTTATTTAAAAGCGTTTGTTGATAACGCGAAAATTCGAGTTGAAACCCATTTTTATTTCAGACAAGGCGTAACCGGTTCACAAAGTAAATAACATATATTTTATTAAATGTTATAAAATATTTATGAAATATTATCAAGTGAATACTCATTTTTATCAGAAAAATAATTTGGAAAACAATGGCGCAAGTTTCGTGATTTGAATCATCCGTTAAGTCGCCCAAACGAGTCCCGAACCACTATTTTATAAAAGATTACTCAAAAGTTACACATATGGTCCCTGTGGTAATATTTTCATTTGTAACCCTTAACTATATTAAACATGTCACTTAATATTAAAGTTTTAATATAAATATAAAATTTTATATTAAAAATTTCATTTTATCATTTTATAAATATAAAAACACACACACACCACTATATCTCTCTCTCTCTCCCAAAATAATTCCGGCCGCCCCTCCACCGCCGGCCAGCCGCCGGATTCCGGCCACCACCACGCCGCCGCCGCCGGAAAAGTTTTCCGGCGGACTTTTCCGGCCAACTCCGAAAATATTCCTCGTGACCCGATCTACTCGATCCCCCTTGTCACTCGCCGCCACGCGCCGCCCCCTCCTCCGGCTGCCTCCCCACCGCAGCCCACCATAACACCACCCTCATTATCATCACCATCATCGCCGCCCCACACCCCCGCTGTCATCATCAACCGCAACCACCATTGCCACCACGGCTGCTACCACAGCCGCGTCACCACCACGCAACCACCAACATCACCATCTCCACGACCACCTCACCATCATCGCCCCCGTCACCTCCAACAGCCAACACCACCATCTTCAACCTCGCCACCTCCACTGCCGCCACCAGCAGTCAACCGAAACCACCGCCACTCCATTTTTTTATATCTTTATTTATGAGTTGGATGGTTAGGTTTTTATTGTAGTTATTAAGTTTGTTTTTTTTAAACAATAAGGGTCCGTTTGGTTTTGTAACCGCAGCAAGGCTGCGTTTGGTTTTAGTGGTTTGCACCATCGTCGGGTGCGCTGGTTTGATTTTGGCACCACAAGGGTGCGTCCGGGTGCGAGTCAGCCGCCCCTTAAGGGTGTGTTCGGCTGGGACAGCCACCCAAGGGGGTGTTTGGTATTAAAAACAGCCCACAAGGGCGTTTGGTTGTGGGTTTATCAGCCGCAAGGGCTGTTTGGGGTCCAAAGGGGTGCGTTTGGATACGGGTTTAACACAAATAGGGTGTTTGTTTGCTATGTAAAACTGCCAAGGGGTGTTTGTTTTTACATTTAACAGCCTCTAAGGGCGTTTGGATTTGTGGTTAACTGCCCCAAAAGGGGTGTTTGGTTTGCTGTTTTACAACATTTAAGGGGCTGTTTGGTTATGGGTTTAACAGCCCATAAGGGCGTGTTTGGTTTTGCGTTTAATAACCATAAGGGCGTGTTTGGTTTTGCGTTTAATAACCATTGGATACAGCAGCGAGAGCTAGAGGAGAGAGATGAGATTGATTTTCATGAGAGTGGAAGAGGAGGGGCGGTGTGGGTAAGAGGATGACAGATGGGTGATGTTGGGCGGCTGGCTGTGTAGGTGTGGAGGTGATGATGGTGGTGGTGATTCGGTGGGCGGTGGGGAGGCAGCCGGAGGAGAGGGCGGCGCGTGGCGGCGAGTGACAAGGGATCGAATAGATCGGTTATAATTAAAAGTTAACACTTTTCGTCTGGCCGGATATGCTAGACGGGATACTTTTTCGGCGGGCGCGCGGCTGGCCGGAGAAGATGACCGGAGGTGGTGGTGTGCCGGAATATTTGAGAGAGAAAGAGGGAGTATATAAATGTGTGTGTTTTATTTTTATAAAATGAAAATAAATGTATGATTTTTATATTTATATGTATGTTCTTTTAAATCGTTTACTTTTCTCGTATTCCAGAGTGAGGAAGATGAGTATGTGTGTGTGTATTTTTTTTATAAATGAAAAAAAATGATATAAATTATATATATATAATAAAGGTTTTAAAAATTTTGAATAGTTGTTAATAGTTGAGGGTTAACTTTGTAAATACTTCACAGGGACCTAACGTGTAACTTTTGTTAATTATTGATTCGGGACTCGTTTGAGGTACTTAACGGAGGAATTAAAATACGAAACTTGCGCCATTGTTTTCCAAACAATTTTTCTGATAAAAATGAGTATTCGCTTGATAATATTTAATAAATATTTTATAACATTTAATAAAATGTATGTTATTTACTTTGTGAACCGGTTACGCCTTGTCTGAAATAAAAATGGGTTTCAACTTGAATTTTCGCGTTATCAACAAACGCTTTTAAATAAAAAATGTTACATGAATTTATTTAATATTTTTATTAACTAAATATTGATAATTAAAAATAAATTTAATTATTTTTGTCTTGGTCCGCGTTGTATGTTGTTCTCAAAATTTTTGCAGGGCTGTTTTAGCCCTTTTCTGCTTGTTTTCAAGTCTCGGGTAAAACTAAAAAGTTGTCTGAAATATCGTTTTACATCAAATTGCTTTAGGGTCCGAATCCTGAAAACGTGATTTAGTGGTTCGTTTTTAATACGTCAGCTTATAAATAACATAGATCTTTTTCGTTTTCAAGTCGAATAAGTTAAAAATAAATTTTATAAACGACAAACATGTAATAATAAATATGATTTATTATTTAAATATGTTTCGAAAATTGACGGTTGTTATAGTCTTCCCACCTTAAGAGAGCGCCGTCCCGGTGCTCAATTTGTTTTATTCGTCCTTGGTTTACTAGTGATTAGATGAGTGGATATACCTAGGTCATCGTCGAGGTTCCAACGAAAATTTGAGTGAACAAAGGTCAAAGCATAGGATATATGCAATCGATGTGAGCGAATGAATCAAATGTATTGAGAATCTTCAAATGGAAGGATGGAACACATGACTCGAAGAAAAGTCATTGGAACGAAGAATTTAACAAGTCGTCAATTCTTGAAAGTGGTTAATGATTTATTACTATTAGATTATCAAGTTCGCGGCGGTCGATACACATTCGGAAAAATCCATATAACAAAGCACGAGTCGAAAGAAATTCATAGCCCAAGGAATGATTCATACGGACGAACACACGCTATGTCGGATAAACATAAGCCCACTCATTTATAATTTGTCACTTACAAAAAGAGGCGTCCCAATCCTTGTAAGTAAGAATTTATAAACTTATGGTTCGGTAATTTATAATTTCCTTATTCAAATGAAGAAGCGTCCTAATTCATTTCAATAAGATGATTATAAATCATCCTACTTAAGTATCGCCGGCACAAAAACACAATATCAAAACAATAGATTACGAAACAACGTATACGATCAAAAGCATAGGAAGAGTGTTCCAACTCAAAGTGGAGTGGTAAAGTAATCGGCATTGGTGTTCGAGAGAGTAATTGAGAAATCAGAAAGTACGGGATAATCGAAGTGATCAATATTTATATAACTGACTGATATAAGGTAAATAGTAAAGTGTCATACGATAGACGTAAGAAAGCGAAATCATAAGCAAGTATTAAATACTCGTTATCCATATAATAGTAGTAGAGATACAAAAAAAACAAACTTATAAAGGATCGGGAAGCATGCGCGCGCGGATATCAGACAATGATGAAAGAATCTTAAAAAATTTCAAAAAACGGTTATAGTCCAGGTTTTGAAAACGACCTAGTTCTCTACAACCAGTGCTCTGATACCATATGTAACACCCCCGAAATTTCAACAACGCAGCGGAATACCACTATGGGGTGCTACTTCATAGTCCATACACACAAGTCACAGAAAACGACCTCAAAAGAGACGTTTAATAAAATGTCACATTCAATTTAATTAAAAATGTCAGAGTTAAATAGGTTCCATTTATAATGTATTAGAAAACATTGTCAAAACATTTGTCAAATAGTACTCAAGTTACTAAGCCTTCAAAAATATATATCTACGCGACTCGAATGCTCCCAATGCTCCACTAGTAAAATAGTAACCTGAAAATACATGCTAAAACGTCAAAAAATAATGTTGGTGAATTCATAGGTTTAAGTAAAAAGCAGTATTGAAATAATTTAAGAAATATTTCAGAAGAAAAGTAGCGTTACAACATTTAAAAGTGTTATTTCTGAAATCCATCTGAAATCCAAGTAGTGATTTAATAAATCTAGTAATGTTCAGTAGTGGACCACAAGATCGAAGTAATGGTGGACTAAGTACGTATTCCGAAGTCCAAAACAAGTAAGGTAGACAAGGGAAACACATTCACCAAGTCTAAATTTTAAACAGGTTTATTGCACTAAAAAAGGCCTCATGACCCCAAAGCTTACTAGATTTGTGCCCAATAAGATATAGGATGCTTGCCAAAACCAAACACCTCTCAATGTTAAATGCATCCGAATCAAACTAGTACCCAAGTTCAGGTGGGGATTGTCAATCCGATAGATCTATCCATAACACTCGCGTTACTACAGTAGCAATTAACGGTTCATGATAAGTAGGGACTTCACGGCAATAAGGTAACTTAGCAATAATATTCAGGCCAGAAATCTGGGCTAGCATACATTTGTAAAAAACATTTGTGTCCGTAGTAAACAACTCATGTCTAAATTCACGGTTTCAAAATATAGGTTATTCACGATCTCAAATCATGTAGTAAACAAATCAAACTTAGTAAAAATAATCATTAAACACTTAGTCTAGAAATCAAAAAGTTTATGTAGTAAAACGGAGCTCTGCATTTCACCCGAAAACAGTTTAAGAAAACCATTAAAAGAGAAAAGGTGAGGCTATGAACTCACATTGATGATGAAGAACGATTGGCGGGAATGCGCATATTAAGCACGGCACAAACGGAAACCGAAACGGCTTGACCAATAAGTTGCAACTAATCTTAACGGCTAAGTCAACACTAGCCTAGATAATGTATTTGGGTTCCCCGATAATTGGTTACGTCAACGCGACACGTTGATAAAGGATTGAGGTAATAAGTCGCAACATATAATACTTTACACGTATTATTTAATAAACGTACGAAAAATAATCGTAACAATATAATTCGACACGTTTTCGAAATTCACTTTACTAAATAAATAAAACGTTCTTGCATAAAAGTAAACACACGTTTTAAAGTTACGAGTTAGATAAATGACGTTTTAAAGACTTTACAAAAGTTATAGTTGGGAATTATAAAATAATATTTTATAATTTAGTATTTCGTTACCCGTTTTAACTAAACTAGTTATCTTGTTTATAAAATTATAGTTTTCGTTTATTTACCGATTCATTGTATTATGGCAAATAAAAAAAAAATTCTTAAAACTATATAACTTTGTCATTTTATCGGGTTTCTAAAATAATATATATTGTAGCGAAAAATACTAAGTATAAAGTTTTGTAGAAAATTCGGCATGACCTATTCGTTTATAAAACGTTTCCCATTTTTACAAAACTCAAAGTTTTCCTCTTCAAACAATCAATGTTGCAAATACCTCATTATACATATTTAAACGAAATCGACAAGTAACAAAAGAACAAGTAAAACCAAACACCCTATATGGGCTGAACCAAACACCCTTTATGGGCAGTTAAACCCATAACCAAACAGCCCCTTAAATGTTGTAAAACAGCAAACCAAACACCCCTTTTTTTTGGGCTGTTACACAGCCAAACGCACCCATAATTTTATAAAACCAAGATAAAAATAAAATAACAAATAATACTTTTTATTTAACCAACCAATCCATCCTTAATCCGGTTTATATTTCTAAATATGGTGACGTGATTTACTAGTCGATGATACAAACAAACACGCCCTAAAGGCGGTTGCTGCCAAAACCAAACGCACCCGTGGTGCTAGTGGCAGAACCAAGCGCACCCTTGTTGATGGAAATACAAGCCAAACACAGCCGTGGCTATAACCACGAAACCAAACGCCCTTTGTGGTTGACCCGAGACCAAAACGCACCCTTTTCGGCTGTTTTTATAACACAAACCACACGCACCCTAGCTGTGATTTTTCACAGCCAAACGCACCCCATTTGTAGGCTGACCCGACAACCCAACGCACCCATTTGGTGCTAGACAAACCCGACGCACCCTGCTGGTGGGGTGTGCGGGGGTGGCGGTGAGGCTGTGGTGGCACAGCAGCCGAGAGAGAGAGAGAGGGCGGTGTGGGGAGATGATGACGATGGTGATGTTGGGGCGGCTGTGGTGTGGAGGTGATGATGGCAGCGGCTATGACATAGTGGGGATGGTGGTTGTTATGGTGATGAGGATGGCAGCGGGGGTGTGTGGCGGCGATGATGGTGATGATGATGAGGATGGTCTTATGGTGGGCTGCGGTGGGGAGGTGACGACAGTGGTGGCGAGTGGTGGAGCGTGGTGGTGAGGATCGGGTAGATCCGGAGATGAGAAACGTTTTATGTTTCGGTCGGAAAACCCGCCGGAAAACTTTTCCGGCGGCGGCAGCATGGTGGCCGGCGGCGACGGCTGGCCGGAGAAGATGACCGGAGGTGGTGGATGGCTGCCGGAATATTTGAGAGAGAAAGAGGTATATGTATGTGTGTTTGTTTTATAGAAATGAAATGAAAAAAAATTTTATAAAATTTTTATTTATAATAAAACTTTAAAAATTAGTGACAAGTGTTGAAACTTGAGGGTGAAATTTTGTAACTTTTTCACAGGGACCCAATATGTAACCTTCGAGTATTATTTTGTAAAATAGTCGTTCGGGACTCGTTTGGGCGACTTAACGGGTGATTCAAATCACGAAACTTGCGCCATTGTTTTTCAAATCATTTTTCCGATAAAAATGAGTATTTACTTGATAATTTTTCATAAATATTTTTATAATATTTATAAAAATGTTCGTTATTTATTTAGTGAACCGGTTACGTCTCGTCCGAAATAAAAATAAAAATAAATTTCTAACCCATATATTCGCGTTATCAACAAACGTTTTCGAATAAAATGATGACTAAATTTATTAAATATTTTTATTTAATAAAACTGTTAATTAAATATAATTTAATTATTTTCTCGTTTCTAAATCTTGCGAGGGCATTTCAGTCACTTTCTGACCGTTTTCGGGTCTCGGTCAAAACTAAAAAGTTGTCAGGAATGTCGTTTTATATCAAATAGCTTTAGAGTCCGAATCATGAAAACGTGATTTAGTGGTTCATTTTTGATAAATCAACTATGAATTAATATATATCCCTTTTTCGTTTTCGAATCAAATAATTTAAAAATAAATTTTATAAACGACAAACATGTAATAATAAATATGATTTATTATTTAAATATGTTCCGAAAATTGACGGTTGTTATAGTCTTCCCACCTTAAGAGAGCGCCGTCCCGGTGCTCAATTTGTTTTATTCGTCCTTGGTTTACTAGTGATTAGATGAGTGGATATACCTAGGTCATTGTCGAGGTTTCCAACGAAAGTTTGAATGAACAAGAGTCAAGCATCAAATATATGCAAGGAATATGAGCGAATGGATCAAATGTCTTGAGAATCTTCAAATGAAAGGATGGAATACATGACTCGAAGAAAAGCCATTGGAACGAAGAATTTAACAAGTCGTCAATTCTTGAAAGTGGTTAATGATTTATTACTATTAGATTATCAAGTTCGCGGCGGTCGATACACATTCGGAAAAATCCATATAACAAAGCACGAGTCGAAAGAAATTCATAGCCCAAGGAATGATTCATACGGACGAACACACGCTATGTCGGATACATAAGCCCACTCATGTTATAAATATGGTCACTTACAAAAAGAGGCGTCCCAATCCTTGTAATAAGAATTTATAAACTATGGTTTCGGTAATTTATAATTTCCATTATTCAAATGAAGAAGCGTCCTAATTCAATTTTCACTAAGATGATTATAAATACATCCACTTAAGTATCCGCCCCGCACAAAAACACACAATATCAAAACAATAATTACGAAGCAACTATACGATTCAAAAGCATAAAGAGAGGTTCAAACTCGAAGTCAAAGTGATAGAATTAACTAGCGATATTGACAAACTCTACCTGAATTTCAACATCATAAAAAAGGAATGAAGCAAGGTCGCGTAAATGTTTCGGAGATAACCGCATCGCTCACAATATATCGAAGTAAACGAACTCATTAAGAAGTACCATAGTACTATACACATATGTAAGTAATTATTATTATGTAGACGATTTCGCGTTGAGGCTTAGATTAGCACGGGCATCAAGTCAATCTCGATTGAAAAGCATCGCTAAATTATACACAACATGCAGGTAGGCGTACCCACGATCCAAATTCTAATCATACGTTAGCCATAACACAAAGGCGACACAACGACCGTAAATAGTTAAACTCACACGAATCACTTCTATATCAATAGACGGCAATCCAGAAGATGAGCATAAGATATTAAAAGAAGGTAGCTCATATATGTACGAGTATCCATATATAATACCAGTATTGACATAAAAACATACATATGGAATTTAACATGCATTCTCTTTTCCTTTTATAATACAAGTTCGGCTGTATTAAATCCCTTTGCGGATTCCATCGTATGACATCGATCGTATGACGACAAGAACCAAAACATAAACATCGTGTTCAATTGTTTTATTCGTGAAGAAAGGACTAGCATCCTAGCGTATCTTGGTGACGTGTAGTGTATGCACACCATAGAGGTTACCTACTTTGGTAACTTTATTAGTTTGCGTGGTATTCTATTTATACACACGCGTATATAGAAGACGGTGTTAACGATTACCTTTAAGCGGTGTATCGTTTCGTGCTAAAAGGTATACATCTTCTATCCTTGTTAATTAATGTGTTCTACATGTGATCTTTAATTCCGCTGCGTACTCGTGTTAATTGTCACACCCCCAAAAATCAGGACAACGCAGCGAAATGGTAACATTGGGGTGCGACTTCAGGGCACAAAACACATGTCACGAAAAACGACCTCAAAGAGACATTTTAAGATAAATTTCACATTCGTTATATTAAAATCAGAGTTTACAAAGGATCTCATTTATAATGCAATAGAAACATTTTGTTTATTTTAAAACGTTTGTCGAATGGTATACAAGTTATTAAGCCTTTAAAAAAAATTATATCCGCGCGACACGAATGCTCCCAATGCTCAGCTAGCAGAATAATAACCTGAGAAAATACACGCAAAAACGTCAACAATAATGTTGGTGAATTCATAGGTTTAAGTAAAATCAGTGTTGAAATAATTTAAGAAATATTGAAGTAAGAAAAGTAGCGTTACGGCATTTCAAAGTGCTATTTCCGAAATCCAAGAAGTGATTTAATAAATCTAGTAATGTTCAGTAGTGGACCACAAGATCGAAGTAATGGTGGACTAAGTACGTATTCCGAAGTCCAAAACAAGTAAGGTAGACAAGAGAAACACATTCATCATGTCCAACACTTTGTATTATTGCACTAAGCTCATGACACCGAAGCCTTAACTAGATTTGTGCCCCAATCAGAAAATAGGATGCTTGCCAACACCCTAACACCTCTCAATGTTAAATGCACCCGATCAAACTAGTGACCCAAGTAAAGGTGGGGATTGTTAGTCCCGATAGATCTATCCATAACACCAGCGCTCACTATAATAGCAATTAACGGTTCATGATAATAGGGACTTCACGGCAATAAGGTAACTTAGGCATTAATAATCAGGCAGTAATCTGGATAGCATACACTTTGAAAAACACTTGTGTCCGTAGTAAAACAATCATGTCTAAAATTCACGGTTTCAAATATAGGTATTCACGATCTCAAATCATGTAGTAAACAAATCAAGCTTTAGTAAAAATAGTCATGTAACGCTTATGTAGTAGAAATCAATAAGTTCACTTAGTAAAACGAGCATGTATTCCCCTCGCGGGTTTATAAAACATTGAAAAGATTGAAATGCGAGACTATGAACTCACCTTGATGTTGCAGAGCAACTTGCAGAAATGCACATAATAAGCACAACACAAATGGAAGAGGGAACAACTCGATCAAGAAGATGCAGCTTAATTTAACGGCTATATCCTACTACTTAGGATAATGAATTTGGGTTCCCCGATAATTGGTTACGTCAACGCGACACGTTGATAAAGGATTGAGGTTTCAAGTTGGATGAGTTTGGTGGGTGGTTAAATAAAATACACCGAAAAGAATACACAAAGTATGTAATATATTCCGTATATATTACATATGAAAAAGAAACAATTATATAATTCATGTGGCGAATCATATAATAAAGACAAACAAACAAAAGAATAAGTCGCAACATATAATACTTTACACGTATTATTTAAGAAACGTAAGAAAAATAATCGTAACAATATAATTCGACACGTTTTCGAAATTCACTTTACTAAATAAATAAAACGTTCTTGCATAAAAATAATCGTACGTTTTAAGGTTACGCATTAGGTAAACAAGGTTTCTAAAGTTTTTACGAAAGAAATGACTTTATTTTCTAGTCAGGAATTTATAAAATAATATATTATAAATTTATATTTTGTTTTCTTAACGGGTTGTAATTAAAATAATTGTCTCTTTTGTAAAAGTATATCTTAAGACTATATATATTTGTCCTTTTTATCGGGTTTCTAAAATATTAGGATTATAGTAAAAATTACTAAGTATAGGAATTTATAAAAATTTCGGCATGACCTATTCGTTTATAAAACGTTTTCCATATTAACAAAACTCAACGTTTTTCCCATTTTCAAAACAATCCGTGTTGCGAATTACTCTCGTGTCAATATATATTAACAAGGCTAATTAAATAAATACTAAAAAATAGCAAAACCAAACACACCCAAACTGCTAAACCAAACACCCTTTTAGGGCGGTTAACCACAAATCCAAACGCCCATTTGGGCCATAAAACGCAGAAACAAACGCCCCTTACGGGCTGCTGTTGAGCCAAACGCACCCTTATGGCTGCGAGACTAACCAAACGCAGCCTATAGCTGCTGAAATCATCAAACCAAACGCAACCCTTGCGTTTTAAAACAAAACCAACGAACACCCCTTTTTGCTAACTCAAAACCGGACGCACCCTGCTGCGGTGAACAGTAACCCGAAACAAACAAAACCACACCAAAATTATTACTAGTTTTTACCAAAAGAAAACCATTCAAACTTGGATATGAGGGGGGGTCGGCTGTGGAGGTGGCGACGGTAGTGGCAGCGGGGTGATGATGTTGAGGTGGTTACAGCGGCGGGGCTGTGGTGGTGGTGGTTGTTATGGTGATGAGGATGGTAGCGGGGGTGTGGGGCGGCGATGATGGTGATGATGGTATCGGGGTGAAGGTGGTCACGATGGTGACGATGGGGATAGTATGATGGTGATGTTGATGGTGGCGTGGTGATGTGGTGGTTGTTATGGTGGGCTGCGGTGGGGAGGCAACCGGAGGAGAGGTGGCGGGATGGAGGTGACGACTGTGGTGGCGAGTGGTGGCCGGCGGCGGCGGGGTGGCCGAAGAAGATGACCGGAAGTTGGGTGGGGGAGAGAGAGTTGTAAATGTGTGTGTGTTGTTATTTTGTTAAAATGAAACAAAATATAAACTTTTTATATTTATATAAAAAGTTATAAAATTTTTGAAAAGTATTTAATAGTATGGGGTTGCTTTTGTAAATACTTCACAGGGACCATATGTGTAACTTTGAGTATTATTTTGTAAAATAGTCGTTCGGGACTCGTTTGGGCGACTTAACGGGTGATTCAAATCACGAAACTTGCGCCATTGTTTTTCAAATCATTTTTCCGATAAAAATGAGTATTTACTTGATAATATTTCATAAATATTTTTATAATATTAATAATAAATGTTCGTTATTTATTTAGTGAACCGGTTACGTCTCGTCCGAAATAATAATAAAAAAAATAATAAATTTCTAACCCATATATTCGCGTTATCAACAAACGTTTTCGAATAATAATATAATTAATTTATTAAATATTTTTGTTTAATAAATTATGATAATTAAATACAAATTTAATTATTTTGGGTCGGCACGCGTTGTGCTCAAGATTTTGCGAGGACGTTTCAGTCACCTTCTGACTGTTTTCGGATCTCGGTCAAAACTAAAAAGTTGTCAGGAATGTCGTTTTATATCAAATTGCTTTAGAGTCCGAATAATGAAAACGTGATTTAGCTGGTCGTTTTTGATAAGTTATCTTAAAAATAAATAAATTTTATAAACGACAAATATGTAATAATAATTATAATTTATTATTTAAATATGCTCCGAAAATTGACGGTTGTTACATAAGTGCAAAAATTCAATTTTCAAGCAATTTTTATGCATTTGCTCATAATCTGTTTAAATGGTGCTTAATCTGTGTTTTTAATGCTTCTTAGATGATAATGATTGCTATTTAGTCTTGTTTCATAATTTTCATAAGTTGTTTTAGCTTAAAAGTTTGATTTTAAGATTTAAAGGGGTGTTTGGGTCAAGGGTGAAAACGGGTCAATTTGAGTTTAAATACCAAGTGGGTCATTTAGCCACTTTTGGCCAGTTTTTGTAAGTAGTTGTTAATTAATTTTTCAAGGTTTTTTATCAAAATTTATGGAAATTTTTAGCTTTGAAATTTATAGAAATTTTTCAGAAGCTCCACTTCGAGCTAACTTTCGCGGATGCTCTCCTTCACATGCCCAAATTTGCACCAATGTTTAGGAATCTCCTAAACAACAAAAATAAGATTCTTGACCTAACCAAAACACCGGTGAATGAAAATTGCTTGGCGGTTATCCTTAAAAAGTTTCCCGAAAAACTTGTAGACCCCGGTAGATTTTTATACCGTGTG
>BQNB010174547.1:0-10590 GCA_026074375.1 Tanacetum coccineum
ATGCAATCTTAACCCATCTGATGGGCCGGGAAAGCCCAATAGTATAATTATGAAGACTGTGAAGACCAAATGGGCCCTCAATCAATTTCAACAGCCCATTTGTGTGCAATTGACAAAGACTGTGAAGACTTTGAAGGCCCAATCCTAGCCCAGTTACAGCCAATCTCAGCCATTGTACACACAAAACCCACTTCATAACCTTATTGGGCCTTAAAAAGCCCAATAACATAAGCCTAAACCTTATTGGGCCCAGACACACTCAATTGGGCCCAATACAAGCCCAAAAGCCCAACAACAAAACCCAAGCCCAACAAAAGCCCATTAATCCTTTTTACAAAACTTTAGGGACTAAAGTTGTCATTTTTTAAAGTGTTTTATAAAAGAAAAGTGGTAAAACAAAGAGAAGGACTAAAACTGCCAAATGGCAGTTTTCTTTTTATAAATAAAACACAAGGGCTGTTTTTGCAATTTTCCAAACCTCTTTTATTTTCTTTTAGTTATAAACTAGAGGGACCATTTATGCAATTACCTTAAACCCCTTTTAACTCTTTTAGTTATAAAAGACAAGGACTAAAGCTGTCACTTTCCAAACTTGGTTTATAACTCCTTTTTTATAAAACTCAAGGACCAAAAATGTAAATTTTAAAAACCTTGTTTTATAATTAAAAATGAAAAAAATAAAGAAAAGGGCCAAAAATGCCAAGTTTGAAAGATTGTTTTAAAAAGAAAAATAGAAAAATAAAACACAAGGGCTGTTTTTGCAATTTTCCAAACTTCTTTTATTTCTTTTAGTTATAAACTAGAGGGACCATTTTTGCAAATTCCCAAATCCCTTTTAATTCTTTTGTTATAAAACGCAGGGACCAATTCTGTCACTCTCTAAACCTATTTATAACTGAAAAAGCTTAAAAAAGGAAATGAAAAGAGAGAGAGAGTTGAGGGACTATTGTTGCATCTTTTTCATTCTTTTCTTTTAAAACGAACCAGCCAGGGTACTGTAAACCCACTTGGCGCCAAAACCTCAAACCACCCTCTCCCACTGTTTTCACTCCCAAACCACCTCCCTAGTACACTCACAGCTCACCCATACCCTTTCCCCACTTACCCTGCCACTATAACCCATGCCCACTTGACAATCACTCAACCCGAGACCCCATCAATGGCTGAGATGGTGTACAAAGACCAAGGAAGGCTAGGATTGCTGGGATTGCTCTCTACTCACACAACAAACACAGCCCAAGAACAAAGAAGGCTTGGAGACCTCTATAAAAGAGCCAAGACCAAGCCGAAGTCACACACACCCTTTTTACCCTGTTTTTTAGTTTAAATGTTTTAATTAAGTTTTTTTGAAGCAAGTATTGTAACTCAGTTCATTTAAAAGTTTTATGTTGTAACATCTTCAGTTTTAATAAAAGTTAAGAGTTCTTGTGAAATTTCATTTGTCAAAATCTCAAGTATAAGTTAAATTGTTTAATTCTCTTAAATAATGTTGTTTAAAGCTTTGTAATTAGCTGTTTTTAGTTTTCATAAGATTTAGTTTAAGTAATCTTACTTTCTTATATAATTCTGTCATAATAGTAGTATAAACCTAGGAGAGAAACTAGTGTATTTTTCTTAATAAGCTAGGCATTTAAAAGCTAAAATAGTTTCATTAGTTCAGTTTTAGCAATAGTGGATAAAAAGTTTTGGAGTTTAAGCTTTCAGAAAGGATTTAAAGCTTAATTTGTTTTGACAGAATTCATAAAGGAGTGTTTGGATTATGCTCAATTTGACTTTTAAAGTCAACTATACTCTGTCAAAACTCTTCATTAAGCTGAGCTAGGTCATATGTTAAAGATTTAAAAAGTTTTTAGAAGTTAGTGAGGAGAATTACAAAGTTTAGAGTTTAAAAACTCATCTTTTACACCAGGGCAGTTTTTAGGTGAATGTTAGTTTCCATTTTTAAAGATTTATAGCTTAATAATTTTCTAGTATAGCAAAGATAGGAGTAGTAGTACCTAGTGAGTTGGTTTAGAGGGTTAGAACCACAAAATTTAGCCGGCATCTTTGTTAAATGCCAAATGCACCAGCAGCCAATCACATCAGCAAAGCACACAGCAAGTGCATTATTTTTGCCATTGTTTTCACTTTGAATTTTCTCATTTCCTTTTAAAGTTTTACAAATCCTCTTAGCTAGGTTGATTTTAGATAAGTAGGTTAGCTTATTTCCAAAATATCAGCACTTAAAGTTCAAAATTAAGCTTTTTAGCTTAAGTGGTTGAACAAAAGCTCTCTAAAAAGCTGTTTCAATAGACTGTGAGGGCGCGATTGGTATTATAGCCATCTTAGTTTTCTTTCTAAAATTGTTAACACCAGGTTAATATTAGTTTAGAATCTTCTAATACACATCTTAGGCATTAATAAGCATCTTCTAGTTTAAATTTTCATCAAGAATTAAGCTCACAATAAGCAAAAATCTAAAAAGCTTAGCAAACAAGTACTTTCTGTAACAGCAGACTTGCAGCTTATTTTTCAGCTTATTCTTTGGTCTAAAGTTGAAAGTGCTTTTGTTAAAGTTGTTAGGATTAAGCTAGTCTACAACTTTGTAGTTTTAAGTTTTTGCTAATTCTCAATTTTTCTATAAGCTAAATAAGCTGAAATCGTAGGGTCTAGTTGGTACTTTTCTTAAAGCCTAGGGTTACCCGTTTTCTCTATAGTGTAAAATTTCCCTAGTTACCCCGCCTACCCTGTTCTTTCCTTTCTTACCATTTCTACCCTGTCTTTCTTAATAAATAAAATAGATTTAATATTTTAGTTTTTAGTTTAAATAATTAGGGTTTATAATTTTAATTAAGCAAATTAGGGTTCAATTAGTTAATAAAATTTAGGGCTTTTGGTTCTATTACATTTCTGCACCTTTGAAGTTTATAAAAACCATTTTTCTATATTTTTCTTATTAAAGTTGTATTTTCTAGGAATTAAAATAGTTTTTAGATAATATCTTTTTTTTATAAAAATCATAAAAAATAGAAAAATAGTTGAAAAATTAAAATTCTTTTTGCATTAATTTTCATTTTAAATCTAGTATTTTTGAAAAATAAAAGAAAAATTTTAGTGTTAATTTTTAGAAAAAGTTTATTTTTGTTAATTAATTAAATCTTAGAAAAATCATAAAAAATCTAAAAATTAATAAAAAAATATTTTTCTTTTTTATAAAATTTTCTTTTGTCATTTAGTGTCTAGGAAAAATATAAAATTTAGTGTAGGCTTAATTTTTCTTAAATTTCAGTCTTAGACCCGTTTTACCGGGTGCGATTAAAAAAACCGTTTTCTTTTCCGTTTAGCATTCAAACGACCTCCGTTTTAGTTCTAGTTTTTTTTATTTTTCAAATTAAGTTAATTAGAATTTAATTTTGATTTTTAATTTAATTTAGCATTTATTTTCTTAATTTTTAGTATTTAGGTTTCCCGATACCTAATTCTGTTCCCCGTATTTAATTTAGATTTAATTTTAGGATTTCCCTATAACTAATTTATGCTATAAGGAGCGGTTTGATGTTTTTTTTAGCCCGTAGTTTAATTCTATCCATATTAACTAATTTTGTTTCCCGTAGTATTAAGATCTCCATTTCCTTTGCTTGTTTTCCCCCGTAGTTAATTTTAATTAATATTTAATTAATTTTTAGTTGTTAATTATCTCAGTGTTTCCATTCCTCGCATTCATTCAATGTTCTCAATCAAACAGCATTACTTTCAATTTGCAAGCCTCGTTGGGACATACGACCCTCGGGAATATCTCTCCGGAAGGTCATATTATAGTAGAAAGGCAGGTCAGGCATGTATATGGTGAGAGTGGGTTAAGCCTAAGGTGGTAATATTGATGAGGGCTTTTGTTAGGGCCGATGTGGGTGTCCCAAGGGGAGGGGCGAATGGCGTTGGGGGGGTCAGAGGAGCGATTGTGGTCAGTGGCGTGGGTGAGTGTATGCAAAAAGGAGCGTGTGATGTGTGAGTAGCGTAAGGTGCGGCCGGACTGGACGACTAGAGAGATACTTGGCACGGTGTCGTGACTCGTGGAGACTCCGGATTAGGACAAAGAAATAGGGAATCTGAAACGCGCCTGCGTTTATTTCAATTTTTCTATCGCGGATTAAGCTTACAATTGCTTGAACGTCTTCCAGCAGGATCTATCAACCACATGGGAGAACTTCTACTCGATTCCTTGCCTCAATTCTTTCCATCCGGGAAGGACTTGTAAAACTTCTGCACTGATATCCTAATGTTCCAACAACATCATGGAGAATCTCTACTCATAAAGCATGGACTCGTTTCAAGGACTTACTACGAAAGGTCCCTCACCATGGAATTGATCTCTGGCTCCAAGTGCAAATATTTTATGACCGCATGATCACCAAGCTCTATAAAGGACCGGTAGACTACGCTATCCAGGAGGGGCCGTTTAAGGAAAATGAGAGTCGAATGCGCGCGCTTTGGCCGAACTATCGGATGGTTGGAGTGCGAGCGTACGAGCGTGCTTATGGACGGAATACGGGTGGAGAATGAGGCGCGCGGTCTCCCTTGGTTAGAGAGAGGGGATGCCTCAACTACGAAACTACCTGGCGTCGAGATATCGCTCGTTTATCGGTATTTAGGGAGGTTAAGGAATGTAAGATTGAAGTGCACTCATGGAAGGAAGGCAATCCTGTTGCTAAAATGGATGGGAAAGAAAGCGAAAAGCGTAATTTGAGAGGAATTGGGACCCGATCAACAGCGAATGAACTCAACATACCCTCATAACCATCTCGACAAGAAGAATTCGAGGATCTTGTGATGAACTTTATACTCGATCAAGAAGAAAAAGTTAGGCAACTCGAAGAGTATATGTGTGTTATTGGAAGCGATTTCATGTAACTCTCTTTGGAGGTTTCAGGGAAAGTAAGGGAGGAGATAAGAATTGAACAAAATAGGTACAAGAAAATCAAGAAGATCACAAGGTATCCCGACACTGAGGATTTGGAACCCCTTAATGATCATAAATTCTCAGAAACTCTTACGAAAGAGGTACCCTCCCATACACCAAAAATTGTCTTACCTAAAATCACTCTATGTCAAAACAACACGTCGCAGAAGTCTTTCCTATTCAACTTATTTTTAAGGGAAAGTACATTTGGCTTTAGCCTGTGTACAGAGATAAGTTGTGGGGGAGTGGGTTGGGGGGGGGGGGGTTGTGCCCCCCCCCCTCCCCCCCATGTGTAGGATGTGGTGGTGGGGTGTTGGGGTGGTGGTGGTGGTGTGTGTGTGGGTTGCTGGGGTGTGTGGGGTTGTATTTTGATGTGTTCCCGTCCCTGGTGTGATGCGATTTGTTGAGCCCTCCCACGAGACCGGGGAGCCCCCGTGCTTGAGGGTGGGGGGGTTGGGGTTTAGGTGCCCGCCCCCCCCCCCGCCCTAGAGTGGGTGTTGGGGGAGGTTCCGAAACGATTCAAGTCCCAACAGATGTGGCAAAGCTGGAAGGCCGTACATAAGTACCCCACAAGACCATCTCATCATTTGAGGAATAATATTACACACCAACCAACCCATGACTAACCTTGAAAGAGTAAAAGAGACTTTTGGAACAATCGATAGAGGTAGAACCTTGGGAAGACGAAACTCGGGCAATTATAGAGGATTAGTTATTAAAATACTTGTAATCATGACATTCCTCTTAGTTATAGAGAAGTTCCTATTTTTGATGAACCGAAGCCTCAGCCTCAACCTTTACTCAATAGTCCATCCTTAGATGTAAGTCTAGGAGACGTAACAGGCCCCGAACTACCCATCAAACCACATAGTCTGGATAGTTTTAGGATGAATGTAGTAGATTATTTAACAACTCATACACCGTCTTCACCTCATGTGGCATCTTTCCATCCCAAGGATACGTATTGCTATTATCACCCATGCATTGGTAACTCCAAAAAACATTATGGATTTAAACTGGGTTTATTAGGACATAGTGGATCCCTAGGTGTTGATGTTTCAAAATTGGAGATGATAGAAGATAATTGAGAATTAGAATTTAAAGAAGTTTCTTTTCTAGGAAGAATACTTAATTCACCCTTTTAGCCAAAAGATACGTGAGCAAAATATTGTGATTTAAAGAGACACAACACCATTTGGAGCATAGAAATGATCAACAACCTCTATTTCACAACTCGTGTGGTCTCCTTCATGATCAAAAATTGGATGGTATGTTACCATTACTAATCACCGGCTGCACTAAACACACGAGTGTGCAGGGGAACCCTCCCCTTTAACTGTTGAATAAGGGTAGAGGTATCGAGCTCGATGACACGAACAAAACAGCACTTTTTTGGGAGTGCAAAACTGCAAATTTATTTTTCTCGTACATTATTGAGTGTCTTGTTTTTGTTTATATTACTTATTATACGTTTTAATTCCAGTCATGTTTCGACTATAGACTCTATCTTTGATTAAGACATGGGCAGGATTTTTGTCTTTAACTTCGTCTAAATTCAATCAAGAAGGTAAAAAATTTTGCACAATAAGTATAAGGAGGAATTGATATCCGGCTTTTGAGCCAAGTTCAAGCATGTTTAATAAATTGTTTAGATTAATTCGCGTCATATGATTTTGTAGAATCCAAGATCTGGACTCAACTAGGGTAATATAACATTGATTGAAATGCACATCGGAAACAATAATTAAGAACACAATCAACATTACTAATAAGGTTTTCTTTATTGAACATAATAAAGAAACTACTACTACTACACTACACACGGGAGGGAGTGGGGGGGGGGGGGGGGGGGGGGGGGGGGGGGGGGGGGGGGGGGGGGGGGGGGGGGGGGGTGGGGGGGGGGGTGGGGTCGGGGGGGTGTGGGGGGGGGGGGGTGTGTGGTTTGTTGTGTTGTGTGTGGAGGGGGGTGTAGTTTTTTTGAGTGGGGGGGGGTTTAATTAAGTGTGTAGTGTGTTTGAGGGTGATAGGCGTATAGTTACAAGCCAATCCATTGATAGACACAGACTAAGAATCAAAAACAAATTTAACTTTACTCCATTGAGAGTCCAATAAGAAACGCAATAGAGTCGTGTGTAGTGTAGGTAGTAGTAGTTGTTCACTTTTATATGTTCAATAAAGAAACCTATTAGTAATGTTGGATGTGTGTTCTTAATTATTGTTTTCACATGTGCATTTCAATCAATGTTATATACCCAAGTTGAGTCCAGATCTGGATTCACAAATCATATGACGAAATTAATATAAAAAATGTAAGTTAAACATGCTTGAACTTGGCTCAAAAGCCGGATAAATTCTCCTATACTTATTGTTGCAAAATACCTTTGATTGAAATTAAGACGAAGTTAAAGACAAACAAAGCATGATTACAAGATAGAGTTCGAACATGATAGAATAAAATAAAAAGAATAAAACACAAGACACTCATAATGTACGAGAAAAATAAATATTCAGTTGCCTCCCAAAAAGTGCTTGTTTTTTTGTTTTCGAGTCTCTAGCCGACGCTAACCCATATGCAACAGATATAGGGGAGGGTTCCCACCACACTTGAGTTTAAGTGCGGGTGTGATAGTAATGTACAGGGAGCGGCGGTCATCATGATACAGAAGGGAGGCCGACGGCGGTTGAAAATTGGTGTGTTGAATATATGCTCCAAATGTGGTTGGTGTCCTCTTTTAATCACAAATATCTTCCGTCACTTGAGGCTCAAACGGGGTTGAATTAAGTAGCGAGCCTAAAAAGAAACTTCCTTAAATTCGCAAAATTCTCAATTATCGTTCTATCATCATTCCAATTTTTGAAAATTGTAGAATCCAAGATCTGGACTCAACTAGGGTATAATAACAATGATCAAAACACAGCGGAATAATAATTAAGAACAAGATCAAAGTTACTAATAAGGTTTTCTTTATTGAACATAATAAAGAAACTACTACTACTACTACTACACTACACACGCTCTATGCGTTTTTCAGACTCTCATTGGAGAAGTCTGCTATCAATGGATGATTGTAACCTAGACGCCTATCCTCTTTATATAGTAGAGGATGGTTACAAACCCTAGCTTACTAACAAAGCTATCTATCTATTACATATTTGGTCCTTATTGTTTCTTCTATCTTCATTTCGGCATATATGTTTTGTAATCTTCAAATCTGTAATTCCCAACAATCTTCCCCTATTTGATATTACAAAACAACCTGCATGAAGAAACAATGCTAAAACATGTCATCACAATAATAAGCTGCACACCATAAATCTTCTTCCCCTTTTTGTAATCATCGAATAGGGGTCTTGTGCAACTCGTAGACGCTTCCCCTCAAGTGATGCATGTAGATGGTTAAGTATTTTTGAACAATAAGCTTCCCCTTAAAAATATACTAACCATCTGCTTGAATCATGAACTCAGTAGCATAGATCATCTCTTCCTTCAGTGAAAAAGACATGCTTATTACAATATCTTGTAAGAAAATGTCTTTGTATAATTCTTGTAATCAATATATGCATGGCGATTACATGCAATGGCCGATAGTCTCGGTGAGCTCAGACGGATCAACCAGAAACCACTCAATGCTTATGATCATTCGAATTTTGTGATGATCATATCATGAACTGTATGGTATCATATGCCCCCCAAAATATTTGTAAAGAGCGCGTAACTGTTCCAATCAAGAATTATATCAAGGACTGAATCTCCAAAACGAACTATACACGACATCATTGTTCAAGACCCAAGGGCGTCTGAGGACCAATATCGAACAATACTAGCAGCATAAACAAACAGTATCGGACAAGGCAAGCAGAAGAAACCATAAGCAGACCAGTAGGAACCACAAAGCCTACCAGCAGGAACCGTATAAGCACCAGGAGGAACCGATTAAGCGACCAGTAGAAACTTACAGCGATCAGCAGAAACAAAGCAATCGGCCAGCAGGAACGAACATATAACCAGCATGAACCTCGTATGACCAACATTAACTCAAAGATGAGACCACCATTAATTTTAATGGAGCAGACTTAACCATAATGACTTCCAATAAATTAGGTGCTATTCAACGCACATCCAAAGATATAGAGCACAAATATAGGAGTCAACAAAACAATTCCTATAAATTAGGAGATTAGAATAGACTTTATTCTCATACAAATCATATTCAAAAGTGCCTCCTCAATTCACGCACTCCATATCCACTACTGTTTCCGCATAAAAAAAATATACCTGCTCCCACTTTCTTTGACCACAAACAATTGAACCCCAATCATTGTCACCTGTCTCACTTGACAAAATATGAAAATGAAATACGTTGGCCCACCAAGTCGAAATAAAATAGTTCGTATCTAAAGATATACATTTAAGAACGAAATGTCCGGACCTACATTTGCTTTACCACATTTGCTTTACCTTGATTTCCATGGATAACAAATAAATAACATGAAACGGGGGTATGGGGTAGAGAAGGGGGGGGGGTTGGGGATGGGAAAAACATAAAACCAAAAGTTTTACCTTTTGTTGTTTCACTCGCAAGCAGATTTATATACCTTGGCCCCACATCAAAATTAATTCAAAGCATGAACGCACATGGGTGCCATTCAATTCTGCTATGCAAATTTGTTCCCAAATCAAAATCGTCCAATCATCACGTGCCGTTGATAACTTCTTTTAAACAAAAAGACGTTGACTTCAACCCTGAAGCCTTCGAAACTTCCAATACTGCTGCTGCTTTTTTTTAAAAATTATACAGGAAAACCTTATAAACCCTAGATCGAGAGCCACGAGGCTCTGATACCACATGTAGAATCCAAGATCTGGACTCAACTAGGGTAATATAACATTGATTGAAATGCACAGCGGAAATAATAATTAAGAACACAATCAACATTACGATAAGTGTTTTTCTTTATTTGAACCTAATAAGAAACTACTACTACACTACACTAACCTCTAAGCGTTTCTTAGACTCTCATATGAGAAGTCTGCTATCAATGGATGGATTTGTAACTAGACGCCTATCCCTTTATATAGTTAAGGAAGGTTACAAACCCAAGCTAAACGAACAAATTCACAACAATAAGTGTAGGGGAATTTATCTGGCTTTTGAGCCAAGTTCAAGCATGTTTAATAAATTGTTTAGATTAATTCGCATCATATGATTGAATTGTAAAATCTCAGGTTTTATGCAGCTATTTGTACAGGAATTAACTTATGGAATCAAGTGCACGAAATGTTTTGTTAAAAACAAAATTTTCGTTTTCACAGAACGAGGAGACGGCGTCTTGATTAACAAGCGACGCCGTCACCACAACACCTGTGACGGGGTCACACCAACCCCGACGGCGTCAAACGTCCAGGTCGAGAAAATTTAAAATTTTTAATTATTTTTGAAAATAAAACTTGTACAACATTTAAAATATGTAATAACCTGCATAAAACTACGAATCTATCAATTCTCTCATCCTATCTTTACTGTTTTATCGAGTCGAACCCTAAATTCACATTGTATATTTGGTAAAACGCACATTTTATGCTTGGTATAGTTGTCTTTGTCTTTGATTACAGGTTATATTTGATGAGAAGAAGCTTGGAAGTTCTTAGGAAG
>BQNB010174548.1:0-13249 GCA_026074375.1 Tanacetum coccineum
TTCTACATTGCCCGATGCTATTGATGAGCTATCTATTGATTATTATAACCTTTTACTTCTATTTAGGGATCGAAACTAGCAGAGCCAAGGCCGAGCATGTTAGAGCTTGAGTTCGGCTCAAGTGTTATAAAGCTCGAGTTCAAGCTCGGCTGTGTCCGAGTCTTGTTTTCAAAACTCGAGCTCGGGCTTGGCTCGTTTTTACGAATCATGAATGAAAAATTATAGAGGCTCGAGCTCGGCTCGTAATATAATATATCTATTTTGAGTTCGTTAATAAGCTCGTTTTTAACTCTTTAATGAACTCGCATATAATACACATGCCGCTCGGCTCGTTCAAGCTTTTTTTACCTATCCGATACCGAGCTTGATCAGTTCTTGATCTATACGTTGTCATGATAAAAAACACACTCCCTGAATCTGCAGCGTATCCGTATTTGAGTATTTGAGTAATGAATTTCTAATCACTAATGATACTTTAGTTGCAAAAAGTAACGTTGCCATCTTCTGTTTCTCCATGCTGTGTATTCAAAAAGCTAACGTTGCCAATCTTCTGTTTTCTTCTCCATGCTAGTGTCGCAACCTTGTTTTATCAATCGTGATCCATGTATCAAAATACAAATACATATTTTTCCTATCCATTTAGGTTCTTCTTACTTAAAATAAACTAAAAGGAGAAAATGAACAAAAAAATCAACTCCACGGTCAATCCAGATAATAAGTACCATGGTTAATAAGGGAAATCATAAATAAAAAAGTACGATTGACATGACTAATTAGCATGACTGTAAATATTCACTAAATCAAAAGTTACTTTCCGGAGAGAAAACACGCATGACGAATGACATACATTAAACTAGCCATAATCAGATCATATATATTAGGTCCAGAATCGCTTGAAAGAGATCGGGAATCAAAACATGATTACTTATCGATTAGCACATTGCTAAACTAGTGCTTAAACATAAACTTCTAGAGCAAGCAGAGAGTATCAAATGAAATACTACCACATAATCTTTGTACAATGTGAAATATGTGGTTCGAAAGTTTGAACGCAAACTCACCATATACCAAGTACACAAAAGAAAGCTGCTTGCTTCGGATATCGATTAGTTGCTCAACAATGGAGAGTCAGACTCTTGAGCTCCATGATCATTGCTACTTGCAGAAGCGTCCTCACGTTCCTCAGGATACAGCACTTCCATGACCATTTTCTGGCCAATCTCCAGCTTTGACATATTTAGAAATATGGCATTTTCACATGCGGACCTTGGGAAATCTTTTGTAAAACTCACCATAACGAGAGGATCATCTATCTCTTTACAGGAAATGCCTACAGCATCGACTAAGCAGTCTTCCTTTATACCCTTAATTAGTGTCTCACGAAATGTAGATGGCAGTAACGAATCAAGATGAGGGCGTCCCAGCACTTGAAGCAGATTATAATAATGCCGTCCCGAGTTTGCACATACTAAGGATAGAAGAACGGTTAATCTCAATACCAATATGGGGTACGATGACTCCATCTCTTTTGATCTTCTGAGCCATTCCATTAATTCATCTTGTGAATTCAGCATCTCACTAATCATAGAAGCTATAGAATGATGGATGTTCTTCATTGTCTCCAAGCGCTTAACACAGCCACGATTTGAACACACATCCCATTCTTCAAAAGTGAGCCATTCAACACAAGACGAGCGTGCAGTAAAAACATAATCACACAAGTAAAATGACAAGATAAGAAGTCTCTCCATGAGGTATAAGAAGCAAGTTGGCGACACACAGTCATTGACTCTCCGCCAACCTTCAGAAAATGTCTCTTTCAGTACATTATGTATACTAATAGCTAGATCCCCATTTCTTGAACTTGTTCTATAGCCGTTGAGTTTGTCAAATAGATCTCTCCAGTTACGAGAAGTACAGCTTCTAACTTTCTTCTTGGTATCATCATTGAAGCCAGTTATTTTGGATCCTAGAAAGATCATCGCCATTCTCCCCATCTGCCCACATGTTAGACCACTACAGTAAGATTTTGAGCGGAAAAGCTCTGAAGGGAAATTCCTTCCCGGAGCGACTTTACCCCGGGCAGACAAAAGTCGTGGCCCACGTATTTCAGTCAATGGTATTGAGAGCCAGACTGTGGAGCATTTCACACCCGGGCTACTGTCGCCCGGTAAAGTAGGTGTTAAGAAAACTAATAAGCGTTGATCCATTATTAACTAATGATTACGTATGAATCCCCTAGGCGACATGACGCCTCGGGAAAGTCTTGCAAAAATGATTGCCCATTGTCAACGCTAATTACAACTTGTTGTCGAGATGCTTATGGAATATACATTAGACGTTCAACGTGAAGCAGTCTAGATGCTAAGGTAATACATTAGACTTACCAGCAAAACGGATGAGATCGATAAGGGAATCGTGTACATTAAAACTTATTCAACCGAATGAGTTCGAAGATTCATTGGAATACAATAGCCGTTCAAACTGATTATCAAATCTATGGTAATACATTAGACGTTCAAATTAAACAAAAGCGGATGAGTCGAGATAGCTCTGGTAATCACATTAGATCTTTCTAAGCGCATGAGTCGGTATGGTATCGTAGTTCATTAGAACGTCAACGTATGAGTCGAGATGCGATGGTAAAACATAAAGTCGATTCAACGGATGAGTCGAGATGCTATGAATATACATTAGACGTTTCAACGAAAGAGACGAGATGCTAATGTTATACATTAGGAGTATCAACGTATTGTGTAGATAAGTACTGGATAACATATGCGGATCAAAACGGATGAGATACAGATATGCTAATGGTACAACATAAAACGTTCAAAAACGGATATTCGAAGATGCTATGATTAAACATTAGTTACTGACGATTCAACGAATGAAGTCGAGATCTATGGTTATACATTAAACGTTCAACAGATGTGTCGATATGGTATCGTTGTACATTAGACGTTCAACGGAATGAGAGCTCAAAAAGTACGGTTATACATTTGTACTTTCAACGATGAGTCATAAGAAACAAGGTTCTAATTAGACGATCACGGATGAGTCGAGATGCATGGATACTACCTTAGCCTGATCAATGGAAGATCGATATGGTATCTGTTGTACATTAAGCCGTTCAACTGATGAGCTATAAGCTATGGTTATACATAAGGCGAACAACGACGATGATTCAATATAGCTATGGTTAAACATTAGAACGATCAACGGATTAGTCGAATGCAATGGGTTATACATTATGACGTACAACGTATGAGTACGAGTTTTATAAGTTATGACATTAGGCATTCAACGTATGTGTATAAATGTATGGTTAAACATAAGGCGTTCAAAAACGGAATGAGTCAAAAGAAGCCTAATGGTTATACATTAGACGTTCAGCGGAATGATTCTATTATGGAATCGTAGTACATTAGACGTCAACTAAGCAATTGTTTTGTTTTCACTAGAAAGGCCTTACCTCTCTTGATGTAAGTTTAATCAAATATAAAGAATTATGAAAAGAGATTACGGGGCCTTTTTTAAGCTACTGTAAAATCTATAATAACCACGAAAAAGTTGTCAATTTGAACTGTCAATACAAATTATATGAATATATATTAACTTGTGTTCACTACAACATTTAACACTATCCCCAGCGACAATTTTGATGTTTCCCGGGCGACTTGTCGCTGGGGATAGGTTTCCCGGGCGACATGTCGCCCGGGATAACTCGAGCGGAAAAGCTCGAATGGGATTCCTTCCCGGGCGACTTACCCGGGCGACAAAGTCGGGCCCACGTAGTTTCAGTCAATGGTTTGAGTGCCACGGTGGAGGCTTTTCCCGGGCGACATGTCGCCCGGGAAAGTGGTGTTAAAAAAACTAATTAGCGTTGATCCTTTATTAATTAAGTGATTACGTAGAATCCCAGGCGACATGTCGCCCGGGAAAGTCTTGCAAAAATGTTGACTTGTCAACGCTAATTACACTTTTGTCGAGATGCTATGGTTATACATTAGACGTTCAACGGATGAGTCGAGATGCTATGGTTATACATTAGACGTTCAACGGATGAGTCGAGATGCTATGGTTATACATTAGACGTTCAACGGATGAGTCGATATGGTATCGTTGTACATTAGACGTTCAACGGATGAGTCAATATGCTATGGTTATACATTAGACGTTCAACGGATGAGTCGAGATGCTATGGTTATACATTAGACGTTCAACGGATGAGTCGAGATGCTATGGTTATACATTAGACGTTCAACGGATGAGTCGATATGGTATCGTTGTACATTAGACGTTCAACGGATGAGTCGATATGGTATCGTTGTACATTAGACGTTCAACGGATGAGTCGAGATGCTATGGTTATACATTAGACGTTCAACGGATGAGTCGATATGCTATGGTTATACATTAGACGTTCAACGGATGAGTCAAGATGCTATGGTTATACATTAGACGTTCAACGGATGAGTCGAGATGCTATGGTTATACATTAGACGTTCAACGGATGAGTCGATATGGTATCGTTGTACATTAGACGTTCAACGGATGAGTCGAGATGCTATGGTTATACATTAGGCGTTCAACGGATGAGTCAATATGCTATGGTTATACATTAGACGTTCAACGGATGAGTCGAGATGCTATGGTTATACATTAGACGTTCAACGGATGAGTCGAGATGCTATGGTTATACATTAGGCGTTCAACGGATGAGTCGAGATGCTATGGTTATACATTAGACGTTCAACGGATGAGTCGAGATGCTATGGTTATACATTAGGCGTTCAACGGATGAGTCGATATGCTATGGTTATACATTAGACGTTCAACGGATGAGTCGAGATGCTATGGTTATACATTAGACGTTCAACGGATGAGTCGATATGATATCGTTGTACATTAGGCGTTCAACGGACGAGTCGATATGGTATCGTTGTACATTAGACGTTCAACGGATGAGTCGATATGGTGTTAGTTGACGAATGTGCATCTTGAAAAAGTATACGGTATATCATGTTCAACTATAGAAGGGTAGTGCATATCGGACCGAACCGAAACGAGAAAACGGAGTGTTTTTTTATATATTTATTATTTATCAAATATATAATTATAAGTAATAATTAATATATTATTTATATATTTTATAAATATTAACAACTTAAATATATTATTTATTTGTATATCATTATAATTAAAAAGCCCAAAATAAGGTTATGCCACTATCCCGGGCGACATGTCGCCCGGGAAAGCTGAGCGGGAAAATTTGCCGCTCAGCTTTTCGTTAATTTTTTGTCAAATTTTAACGAAGGTTTCCCGGGCGACATGTCGCCCGGGAAAAGTTTGGCCACGTCACCGATCCAGCTAATTAACACTAATTGTCACTTAAACGTGTCTAAGTATTTTTGAATCCCTTTCCCGGGCGACATGTCGCCCGGGAAAGTTGAGCGGGAAATTTACCGCTCAACTTTTCGATGACTTTTTTGGTCAAACTTTTACGAAGGATTCCCGGGCGACATGTCGCCCGGGAAAGTTTGGCCAAACTTTGACTAAAAATACTATCAAAATTTGTGCCACGTAGGACGAATTTTTGTCGTTTAGCGGGGTTTCCCGGGCGACAATTGTCGCCCGGGAAACCATCGTCACCTGTTCTACTTTTTCTTGTAGTGAACTTTCTTCTTGGTATCATCATTGAAGCCAGTTATTTTGGATCCTAGAAAGATCATCGCCATTCTCCCCATCTGCTCACATGTTAGACCACTACAGTAAGATTTTCTGTTTATATTGAGCGCTTCTTTGAGCATGTTCAGAAATGTTTCCTTTCCCCTAAGAAAAATCATTTCCTTCGACTGAGCATTTTTCCAGTTGATATGAAACACGTTGCAGAAGAGGTGATCCACACACAGTTTAAAATATTGATCTGCAAGGGAACTAGCACGGGGCCGATTATATGGAAGCTTGCATATCTGTAGAGATACTTCAAATAAGCCTGTAAGAATTTTTGTCTTTTTATGCATGGGGAAGTTTTTTACGGTTGAGTAGGCATGAAGAGAATGAAGCTTTTTCAGCACTTTCTCAGAAACAAAGAGTATTTCTGAACACCAATATCGTGTAGCCATAGACAAAAATTCACGAGCACCTATGATATACAAATACCCGTTCTTGGTTATTGAAGAAAAACTCGTCTCTTTTACCCACTGGGCTTCAGCGTTCAGCACAACATAGCTGTCATCTATACCCCCGTCATACTTTCTCACTCCAAAATAATTCAAAAGGAAATCCTCATATATGTTGCTACTTTTAACACCCTGTTGCTGTGTATAGCTCCAGTTGATTAGTTCCCATACCAGTTCCTTCCAATAACTCCAAAAGTAAACCAAACCTTCAGCAGAAACAATGTTTTCCGAGAACACACCTTCTAAGTCCTTGAGCGTTCCATCTTCAAACATTGTTTCAATACTAGAATGATGTGAGAGGAGATGCACATCCAGAATATTTAATGACGGATTTCCGACGGATTTTCGGCTAATTGTGATCCGTAGGAAATTCGTCGGTAAATTCTGACTCATTTCCGACAAAATTCCAAGGATTGAGTGACTAATGATATACCGACATATTTCCAACAGATTTTTGACGGATTTCTGGCGAATAGTAATCCATATGAAATTCGTTGGAAAATATTAAATATTGCTGACGAATTTTATGACAAAATTCAAGAAGTGGGAGTAGTTTCTATTTAATGACAGGATTTCGACTAAACTAATGAGCCATTAAGTTTCATAAATTATATTGTTTACAATTACTAACAATAATTGTTAACTCCGTCCTTATTCATAAGGGTTCAAATCTTAAATTAGTTTGCAAAATAATCAGATAATTCATAATACTTTATAACTTTCTCATTCAAACCTTAAAGTTGGGGTATAAATGTCAAAATTTGAAATTCTTAATTTGAAATATATAAGTAATGACAAAAGGATTATTTGGTAACTGAAAAACTAAAATGAAAAAAATAAGTTAACCGATTATAGGTTAACCCATATTTTTTGCGAATTAAGGTTAATATTTAAGAAAATTTAATATTGGTTAACCGAATCTTCGTTAATCATTCATTAACACCCCTAATCTCCAATGGGTAGAATTGCGATGATCAAGTGTAAAAGTGATTGAACGTTGTTTTGACAAGTGTGATAGCTATGAACGACATCTTTAACCAATTTCATTCAAGTATGATAATGATTGACCTTGAGTTACCATATTAGACTATAATTGACCTATATCAACAAACTCTGGTTGTGAATGACCAAATGTAATTGTGATTAATAATAGATAGACGCGTAACCATTTTTCATGACTACCATACACGACCACGTATGACTATGCGTAACTTACTTTGATTATGACTGGTCATGATTATGAATGAGTATATTAATTGTGACTAAACATATTCACTCTTTGTGAACATGGTATGCTATCATTGGCCTTGCCTATTCAACCAATTGTGACCGTAAATAACTTAGTATGATTATGAATACCATGTTTTATTATGATTAACCGAGTTTCATTTCAATTGACCTTGAATTGTCATTTCTGATCATTTTGGACTATGAATTCTGATTCCAACAAACCATGATAACAACTGACCAGATTTTGAACGTGTGTGACCACATGTTAACTGAGATTAATCATGTTTAACATAATTGGCCTTTTTATACCAAGTATTTTTCAAGTATTAACTTTAAAATATTGTATTTGTTCACCATAATATACAAATATCATATTTACTCCTTCCAATATTTCAAAATGTTATATATAACCAAATTCTTAATTTATCATTTTATAATATTTTATAATCATTTTAATTATTTTAAGAGTTAATTACAAATTTGGTCCCTGTGGTTTGCGTAAAGTTTCACATTTGGTCCATGTGGTTTAAAAATTACAAGATTGGTCCTCATGGTATGAGTTTTGTTTCAATCTCAGTCCCTAATACATGTAAAAAGACAAGGATACCCTTACATTTTCTTTTATTAATTTTCTTAATATCCTAAATAATAATTACATTAAAAAAATTAAAAAATAGATTAAATAACCCCAACCCTCCCCATTAAATAGATATCTCGCTGCAGAGTTACTGCCTTCAACTTCTCCACGATCGCCATGAACCACCACCATGTTAGGTGTCATCTACCACCACCAACCACCGCCAACCAGTTCCACCACCAACCACCGCCAACCAACTCCACCACCAACCACCGCCAACGAGAAGAAAAAAACACACACAGGCAATTCAAAACCCGTGAACCAAAACTCGGAATCAAGAACAAAAATCAGAACGAAGAACCACCGCCAACCAACACCACCGCCTCATCACAAAAAATCAAAATAAAAAACCACCTCCAACTAGAACCACCGCCAACCAACACCACCGCCTCATCACAATCCACCACTGCTCATAAGGCCCCCAGCACCCACCAAAAAATCAGAATCAAAATCAGAACCAAGAACCATTCATCAAAATCGGAACCCAAACCCCACTATAACCCTAAATCATTTCCAAATTGACATTCATCAAGAACCTAAGAACAAAAAACTAAACCCTATAAATAAAATAGAAGAAAAAGAATCGGCGATTGAGGAGAATCAACAGCGGTTGTGGCGGTGTGCTTGACAAGCAGCGGCGGTGGGGGTTTGTAATGGCGGTGGAGGTTTTCCAGTGGCGGTCTAGAACGAAGAGGGGAGATGATGGTGGTGGACAGCGACGGTGGCTGTGGACGGCGATGTTGGCCGTGATGGCGGTGATAGTAATAGTCAAGACAGTGATGGATTGGTGGAGTATGTCTTGGCAGTGATGGTGTTCGATGATTGTAGAAGATGGCGATGGCGATGGTGGTGGAGTTGCTGTTTGTGTCGGCGGAGATGATGACGGTGGGCGGCAACGGTGGCTGTGGACGGCGATGTAGGCTGTGATGGCGGTGATAGGTATAGTGCAGAGAGAGGGGGAGAAGGATTGAATCTGGAAGCGTGGGTGGGAATGGAGGGTTGGTATTAAATAATAATAATATATTAATAGTGATGATAAGAATTTATTAATAGTAAAAAATAAATACTAGGGGGGGCGGGGGTAAAAGAGTCATTTAAGTGCCTTAGAGACTCAGATTGAAACAAAACTCATACCATGAGGATCAATCTTGTAATTTTTAAA
The DNA here is from genome assembly GCA_026074375.1 of Tanacetum coccineum. NCBI lineage: Eukaryota > Viridiplantae > Streptophyta > Magnoliopsida > Asterales > Asteraceae > Tanacetum > Tanacetum coccineum. The sequence goes on from BQNB010174548.1 coordinate 9,215, forward strand.
CCACAAGGACCAAATGTGAAACTTTAAGTAAACCACAAGGACCAAATGTGTAATTAACTCTTATTTTAAATTATAACTAATAAAGAATTGACTTTTTTTGAACAAATAAAGAATTGACTTTATTGCCTCTAATTGTAACAATAATTGTTAGGATAGAACATGCCATAACTAGAAAATAAACAAGAGAAAGGGATTTAAGGGGGGTAACTAAACTGGTAGGTTTATATTTCTAATTCTTGGAATTTTTTTTGGAATCCGGCCGCGAGGTTTGAATATTAGGTATATGTACATTTTTTATTTAAATCTAAACACATTAATTAATTAATTTACTTAATTAATGATTAAGTTTTAAAAATATTTAAAATACATTATATTAATAATAATGTTATTAATTTACTTCCCTCCAAAACATTTTCGTTTCCCCCCACCCACATTCCCAAGTTGTACGTTGCCTACTTCTTATTTAGGTTTAACCACTAGTACGACGAAACCGCCTAGCGTACGCACGCGCCGTCGCCGCTCACTTGTGTCGATCACCGGAGCCGCTGCCTTCTCTGCACACCAGTCACGCCACCACTGCTTCACCTTAAACCCGGCCGGCGTCGCACACCCAAAAAGGTATGTAAACTAAACTTGGCTTCGCAGGTGCGTCTCTTACAATCATTATGTATGTTTGAAGCTACGTGCATAGGGGTCTTGTTATTTTGGTTCGCCGCTGCCTCCCTTATTGTATGCTTTTTGGTAGAGAGACAAGTGGATCTTTTTATTTTAGTTCTCGCATTTATATTTTAATTTGTGTTTCTAGTAAAAATCATCTGTAACTAAAAACTGATAAGTTAATGTCTTCACAGAGTTTAATTTGTTTGGTTAAGTTGAAGAACGGAGATTATTGATAACTTAACTTGATGTATTTGGTACTTTACATTACAACTTCTTTATACACTTTTTAGAAGGAAAAAAACCATAGATGTGCTCATCCTTAGAAGAAATAAGCAGTGCACGAGATCCCACAAAAAATGGATGACAAATGGGTTGAAATGGCTTCATAACCTCAAATAGAATGTCACTCACATAGATGAAAACTCACCAGAAGGAAATAACACTTTGTAATCTCCAAAAACCTGCAGTGTTAAAAGAGAGAACCTGAAAATAAACCTGTTTTGAGATCAACACAAACCTGTTTCAGGATCAACCCAAGCCTGTTTCGCGTTGGTTTAACTGATCAAAACAGTCAATATAATAATCTCAAACCATTTACTTGTAACCTAATGTTATAGATTTGCAAATGCAGCTAAGTGAGATTACGCAGCCCGTATGTTGATTAAACTTATAACACATTATATTAGTAGTTGAACCATGTTATTATCTGCGTCTTCTATCCTCATAGAGGGTTTATTCTTTCGTATCAAATAGACAAGACATACAATATTTATCTGTAACGACCAGATTTTCGGATAATATTTAAATAAGAATATTGAAATATTCAATGTAATATTGGAATTATTATTATGAAGTTTGAGTTCGTAATTATGAATTTAAATGCATTTGAAATTTATTTAAAGATATTATTTATTACCCGAAATAATTTAGGAGGCTTCGTTATTTAAGAAAATAATAACTTTGGGAGCAAGTTTTAAATTACTAAAGGAGAGGGGGCTAATCCAAAGTTGGATTTGGTTGGTAAAACACTCTAAGGGGCATGTTGACACTCGCTGGTGACCCCCCTGGCTAGTGCCAAGGCTCGCTACTGGAGTCCTTGCTACTCGCTACTACTTCCCTTGGCTCGCTTGCCTTTTTGACTCACTGGTTGCTCGCTAGTTTCCACCTCCCACTAGCTAGTGCTAGTAGCTCGCTAGTTGACCCTTGTGTAGCTCAAGATATTGTTGAATAATCTTTGATTTGTTAGGGTTTTCTTGGTTATGAAGAACTCACAAAAGCCTAGCCTGCTATGAACATCTTAGGCATGTAAATGTTGTTAGAACTTAAGATTTATGGTTAGATTTTGTTAGGGAGCATGAAACTTAGCCATAGAAACTGAAATCATGAATTTGGGAAGAAGCATGTTACTGGGTTTGTTGGGAAGAACTTTGGGTTCGATCGAGAGAGAAAGAAGGAGCTCGCTGCCTGGCTCGCTTCCCTTGTTGCTCGCTCCTTTGCCCCTCGCGACTTGCCTGCTCGCCACTGAACACCCTTACCCATTCCGTGCCTTCATCTTGCTTGCCGACCCTCGCTAGTTGGCGCTGGCATGTTGACACTCGCTGGGACCACCCCCCTGTCTAGTGCCCAGGCCTCGCTACGGACTCCTTGCTTACTGACCTATACTACTTCCCTTGGCTCGTTTGCCTTTTTGACTCACTGGTTGCTCGCTAGTTTCCACCTCCCACTAGCTAGTGCTAGTAGCTCGCTAGTTGACCCTTGTGTAGCTCCCTAGTTTATTCTGCTCGCTGCTCTAATTAATTAAAGGCCCAAGCACTCAGCTTAATTTATTTAAGCACAAGCAACTAGAAGTAAGTTTGTGATTTATAATTATAATCTTAGAGAGAGAAAGATATAGAGAGAAAAGGTTTCGTACGTATGTACACGAAACGGAACACACGACGAGCTTCGTTATAACAATATTAGGTAATATGTCGAGTCTCATGTAATTTCGAGACCCCGTTATCAAGTTATAACAAAAAGGAGAGTGACTCTCCTAATTTAGAGAACGACTCACAAAAGCGTAATAACGAGCAAATAAGAAACCAGAATCAAGATGTAAACACTTAATGACGTATATTATCGTATACAATTAACAACGGAACTTGGTTGGTTGTTATTCAAGACGTTCGGGATGCCCGTTGAAGGATCTAACAGTATTACGCGCAATTGCTGGACATCAGGTGAGTACAATATTTACCAAACCGAGCATAAAGACAAAACTGAGAATTTTCGGGTGTTCAGGTATCTTTTAGGGTTACGTTTTCTATGAAAACTAAAAGAAGTTTAAAGTATCATTATGTGTTACTTGCTTGTTGTTTGCTTGTACTTATTAAAGTTGTAAAGGTTTAAAAGATGTTTTATGCATGCTTAATGTTGAATGTTTTCGGTTGTTATTACTGATTGTACTGCATAATTATAGATCGTTATTTATGCATATTGGCTTAAGGGTGGGGTAGATCCATGCCTTATTGAGATGATAGAAGTTGCCTAGTCGGTCGAAGTTTATGCCACTAGGTTTGCAATGCTAGCTAATAGACGCCGCCTAGTTTTCTAGATGGCCAGTGTGGGACATGGTGGCGGGTGTCATGTACACTCGTTTATTGAAGTGCTGTCTGTCCAGAAGTTCAAGGGCTAAATAGACGAGGACATCACGTTGAATGTTGGGAGACATCAAAAGGCGGATGTCGTTAGTACCTCCATTCTAAACGACGGCGTAGGACACTCATGTCTTACACTGTTGGAGTAGCGATAAGCGGTTGCCTTGGGTCCGTATACTATTGGGAGTAGCGCCCCCATCTGTTTACGAGTACTTGAGACATGTGATGCGTGAACGGGGAAATAGATGGTAGAATCCCTGCTATAGATGTCAAGGTGCTAGAGTTGACATTGATGCATTTATCACATATGATTGATTGTGGGAGCTTGTGACGGGCGGGAATAATTATAGGTTGTTTATTATTCACCGTTATTTGATAAATGTTTTCTAATGATTTGTCAAATTTGTGTTGTCTCATTTAGCGAAAGCTAACACTTGTTTTCTTGAATAGTGTCTTGTGCTCATGTAGGCTACTTGAAGGTGGTGCTTGTGTGAGGATGAGACTTTTGGGTAGACGACACGCTTGATGATATTTTGTTGTAATTAACTAATGAATTACTGAGGCGTGGTATATTTTCGGTGATAACTTGTAATAATTAACAGTTGGTTTTATGTTTAAAGGTTATCATAGTTTTCCGCTGTGATACTTATGAATTAAATTAAGAAAATTTTTATAAGTCGTATTTTCGTAAATCCACGTTGTTACATTATCAATGCTAATGTTATAAAGTATTCAACAT
>BQNB010174549.1:0-13248 GCA_026074375.1 Tanacetum coccineum
CTAATTCATTTTTTCATAAAAGAAAAACTGACTTTCCACATCTTTTTTTAAAAATAAAATATCATGCAAACGGTAAATCGTCAAGTGACAAAAAATACACCATCGCTATGAGTATTTTTTTTTATCTTTTTGTAGACGTGCACTTCGATATACTTTCGACGAACTTTTTTTTCAATCACGTCAAAAAAAAACACATGTGATTTGTATCACAAATCACATGTGATTTTTCTAGACGTTACTGAAAAAAAAATAAAAAAAAGTTCGTCGAAAGTATATAGAAGTGCCTCTCTACAAAAAGATGTTTTAATTCTCTTCGCGATGGTATGGTTCGTTTTGCGTAACGATTAACGGTTTATGAGATATTTTATTTTTCAAAAAGAGGTAGAAAATGAGTTTTTTTAATTTGATGAAAAAATAGATAACTAAAATTGATTGTATTTAATAAATTTGGTTCTATATTGAACTTTACTCCGTTGTTATCTCTTCTCATAATGCATGAATTACATATATTCTTATCATTAATCGTTTGTTTTGAATTTTAAACCACCAAGTAAACTAATATAAATATCAAATTTGGTTTTAATGCATACTTGTTACCCATAAAGATTATAGCCTAAAACAAAATCTGGAGGTTGGGGAGGATAAAAGAAATAAGTAGCCATATTATTAGATGTAGAGAGAGAAAGGGAAGATGTGTGTGTTTCTAGAGAGAGAAAGAGAAACACACACACTTATGAGATACAAAATAATTATCCTCACCCCTCCATGGAAATATGGAGGGGGTTATACGCCTAACTATCCTATATTGTCGTTTCTAGTTTTTGCGTATATAGTAAATAGTTAACTAATGTAATTCCGTATAAGTCGACATATTTTTAGGCTAACAATCTTCCCCCATATGTGGACATACGTAATTACTTACAATGTTCCTATCAAGTACAAATACAACACAAATAAAGTCTTTCAAAGCTGAAGATGTCTTCTGAGTTCTCCTGGTCTTGAAACTTGTACTACATCTTGGGTCTTCATTGTCTTTACTTGTTCTGGAACCATTGTAGTATGCATGAGTTGGATTAACTTCCCTCAATCCATACAACATGCCTTAAAAATCTTTCTTAATAGACTCCTTTTTGGCAAAGTTTCTGAATCAGCTTCCCCCCAAACCAACATCCCTATCTTGAGCAGATTCTGATGTAGCTTCAAGAAGTTATTGTCTTAAGCACAAATCTTGAGATCCAAACGAACCATTACCCTATTGACTTCACAAACCGTTGTACGCGATAAAGCAAAAATCAAGAAAACTTGGTATAATCAAGGTCTTGTATATGAACGTCGTTGAAGAACTTTGAAAATTTTGCTTAGACTGTAAAGTACCATTGTCTTGGAATAGCACAATAATATCCCATGAGAATTGCTGATTACATCTCAACCTTTAAACTCTCTGGCTAACTTACCAACCTCGTATTCTGTCGGCTATTGCTGTGATCACTTGGTGAAGTAAACCTGATATACCAAACTTGAAAATCAAGTACAATCCCTCAAATTTGTTACTTAAGCTTGCACTGTTGTTGATTAAAGAACGGTGCAAGATTAAATCTATAAGTACTCTATACTCAACCAGAAAAGTATAAGAAGTACATCACCTCTTAAAATTATCCACAACGACATCTGCGTGTGACACCGAGTACTACAATGTAACTCCTTTAATTGATAGTTATCCAGGTCTTCAAACAACCACCCTGACTACTGGAAACTAGATAATTCAAGTCTCAATCATAGCTGTATACATTCAAGCAAGTCATCGATCGATAGATTGAGTTTAAAGAAAAGGGGTAGAAAATAGAAGGAAGTCTCGATGATAAAATAAGTAGACGCATTTGTGAAACTCACTTTAATATCAAATAAGGGATACCAAATCAACTTCGTGATCACTTGTCATTATAATCCAAATATTTAGCCGTTTGTCATTTTAGTGAATCTTATTCGGATCGTTTTAGCATTAAGTGTTGTGTTTGCTTTGGTGTTGTGGAAGGTGTTTAAGTTTGGTTCTTGGCGAAAATAGGTAAAAGTGGCCTTTATCGAAAATGCTCTATCGAATTTGGTTAATGAAAGAACCAAAATTCGAATTTCGGTTTAATTACCGAAATTGGCAAAAATAGTATATAAATCGCCTAGAGCACATGGTATTATAAATCACCTAGTCTTAAAAGCAAGTATAAATCTCCCCTTTTAAGACTGCGTATAAAAAGCTAGAAAGTATAAATCGCTGGATGGTATAAATAGCTGGATGGTATAAATCGCCGGATCGTATAAATCACCGTATACCCAAAACGTATAAATCGTCGGATTTCTATCACGTATAAATCGTCGTCTACCAAAAACATATAAATCCCCGGATTTCAAACACGTATAAATCGACGTCTACCAAAAACGTATAAATCGTCGGATTTCAAACACGTATAAATCGCCGGATTAAATAACACGTATAAACAGCCGTCTTCAAGTGTATAAATCGCCGTCTTCAAACGTATAAACTGCCGTTTTCAAGCGTATAAACAACTGTCTTCAAATTTTCCCAAAAAACAACTTTTGGATCACTTAAAAGACACAATTTTTGACGTTTTTGGATGATTTCTTTTGTACAACGAAGTATCCTAAGGCAAGGTCTACCATAAAAACACAAACTTTATGGTTTTTAACACAAAAATTTTCGGATTAAGATTTTGTGTAAAAAGCTTAAAAAGAACCATAAATCTTTTGAAATATGCTTTGAAAAGCCACAAACCATTTGTGCAAATGAGCTAGAAACATTAGAGAGAAGAAAGTTTCAAGCTTTTGCACAAAATCAACCAGCCAAACCCGTGGGTTTTGGCTTAAAAATAAGCCACGAAAAGCAATAATAAGCTTCGAACAACACCCAAATAAGCAAACCATCAACCCAAAACGCTCCTAGGCTCTGATGCCAATTGTTACCCATAAAGATTCTAGCCTAAAACACGATCTGGAGGTCGGGGATGATAAAAGAAATAAGTAGCCATATTATTAGATATAGAGAGAGAAAGAGAAGATGTGTGTGTTTCTAGAGAGAGAAAGAGAAACACACACACACATACACACTTATGAGATACAAAATAATTATCCTCACCCCTCCATGGAAGCATATAGGGGGTTATATACGCCTAACTATCCTATATTGTCGTTTCTAGTCCTTGCATATATAGTAAATAGTTAACTAATGTAATTTCGTATAAGTCAACATATTTTAAGGCTAACAATACTTGTTAAAGAATCAACTATTTCTAACTTTCTAAAATAATCTATGTTTTGGAAATTAAAACCACCATGCTTTTAACTTCTTAAAATAATTTTGGAACATGCCCATAGGACATTAAAAATCCGTTTTCGTACATAGTTGTCAAAGAGTTAATAACGCTTTTAACTTTTATCAAAATGAGGCGTTCGAGCCCGTGCGTTGCACCGGGCTTTATTTTTGGGTAAAAGCATACTTTTACTTCTATGGTGTCTGTTTTAAGTATTTGATTGTTGCATGTTGTAATATAGAGTTTGTGATGTTGCAACGATGTATTGTTTAGGATATGTTTATCCTATTAGTTTGTAAGTATTACGTGTCGAGTGTCATTTTAAAAAAATGTAGGGCAAAACTGGCTATCACGTGTGTAGTGCTTTAATGTATATGAATTTGTAGTTAAGGGTTGTTTCATGGTTAATATATAGTAGGGTTTGTTATTAACTTGGTAGCAATAAAACTCACAATATTAACAACCACTATGATACGACCCGGTTAGGGGTTGTATCGAGATAGGGCACCACTTCAAGCGTGTGACTGTCTAACTACAGTCTCCGTAGCCTTCGCAAAACAGTCACTGGTCCTCGTGATGTATCCAAGATTGCCCAGTCTGATTATCATTCTTGTATCGCTGGAGAAGTATCCCACTTCTTTGTTTCTAGATTTTTGAAGAAGGTTCTGAGGTTGTTGTTGGTAGGTTTGTAGATCTTTTTAAAGTACTTTGCAATGAGTGCCAAGTTCTCTGATATCCTTAAACTCTCTAAAGCTTGTCTGATAGTTGTCTTCTTCATAGCTGACTCAGATTGGAAGGTGTGATAGGGTTAGCTAGCTCTTTGGCCTTTGTATTTGGTAGATGTGTGAGATCTGGTGGAAAAATGATTGTTTTGTTGGAGGCATATGAATTATGGAGATTTTAGTACTTTGATAAATAAGGATCTGGATATAGTTGAGCAGACATCAACAAGTGCTAAGGTGTTTGCATTCTTGGTTATTCTCATCAGCACGGATTTCTTTAACTTCTTTTGATACCATTCAGAACGTCAAAGAGCTTGTGATATGAAACTATGTCAAGTCATGAATTTTGCTGTGACCAATTGTCCACACAATACTTTACCATTCCTTTTTGAAGTTATTGAAGAAACTGAACATTGACTTGCATTGTAGCAACTTTCAAGTTGTTTCTTATCATTTCATTCATCATCTTGTAAAATCTAGAGTAGTATGACTCCATTGTCTCTCCATCGTAAGAAATGAATTTGCCAAACTCCAAAAAGAAATCAGTGTTGACATCTTGAATGTTAAGAGATTCACCCTGTTGTAGTCTTTCAATAGCTATCCATATGTCATGAGCTGTCTTGCAAGCATCAACAGTTGAGTAGATTTCATCTCCAATTCCAGCTAATAGCAAATGAATTGCTTCCTTCTCTGATTGATAATGTTCTTTGTTTTCAAGAGACATATTCAAGATTGTCTCAACTGCTGTTCGTTCTGGAACTTCTGGAGAATCATCTGTTGCTGGTACAGCTGGAATTATGACAGTAGAAGGAGTGTAAGGACCTTCAAGAATGCATTTCCTCAGGGCATCACCATTTGGTCATGTATCAATGTATCTTAAGAAACGTGATTGCCAATATGCATATCTTCCCTTTGCAAGCATTGGTGAACGATCTCTTGATCCAGCATACCAACCCCCATGATGTTGTTATGCATTTGACTGTCGGTTGTGGAAGTTGTTATTGGAGTAGTCATGATGAATGATTGTTGTGTTATGAAGTGAAAATGATTAAAAGATTGATCGAACAGTGATAAAGGAGGATTGCATTAACGGTGGTTGTTGAAGGTGATTAAGACTATTGTTCCATGGGATTTTAAAAATCTTTTCTAAAACCGAGAAATCTAAGAATTTCATGAGATTTTACAAAGTAAGACAACCCGTAGAAAGAATAAAATCTTTTTGGATTAATGTAATATTTCTCAAGGAATATAACAATGTAATGTTTTACTTGGAATATGACAATGTAATGTTTCACTTAGAATATGACAATGTAATGTTTCACTTGGAATATGACAATGTAATGTTCACCTTGCTACACATATTTTCGCTTGACAGGAATGTTTTCTCTTGCTTACTTAGTAACATAATTCGCTTGACATGTTCTCTGACAATGTAATGTAATATTTGTAGAAAGGATAACCACAAACCAAATACAACCTGCACATGTCATTGGGTCTTATTTGATATTCGTCAGGTTGTGGGTCCATGCGGAAATCAGCAACAATTCTTCTCACGTATGTAGATACTTCACAAACCATACTAAGTGAAGTAGTATGCACTACTTCCCCCTGGAAGTTAACCTAGTAACATCAACGTACACATTTCCCCCCACGGTGGTTTCGAACTCTCGAAAGCATCATTGTCATGTATGTCTATATACTCGAGAAATTCTTGTCATAAGCACAAATCTTGAAAAGTTATGAATTATCGTTGAAGAAATTTGAAATTTTTCTTAGACTGTGAAGTACCATTGTCTTGGAATATCACAGTAAGATCCGTAAGAATTGTTGATTACATCTTCAACCTTTAAACTCTCTGGTCTCTGGCTAACTTACCAACTCGTATTCAATCAGTCATTTGTGTGATCACTTGGTGAAGTAAACACGATATACAAACTTTGAAAATGGAAGTAAAAAATCCCCCAAATTTGTTACTTAAGCTTGCACTGTTGTTGATTGAAAAACGGTGTAAAATTAAATCTCTAAGTACCCTATACTCAACCAGAAAAGTATAAGAAATACAAAACCTCTTGAAATTATCCACATCGGCAATCGCGTGAGACACTGAGTACTACAATGTAACTCTTTTAAGTTATAGTTAACCAGGTCTTCAACCAACCATCCCTGACTGCTAGAAACTAGATACTCTAAATCTCAATCATAAGCTGTATACTGTTAAGCAAGTCACCAATTGATAGATTGGGTTTGAAGAAAAGGGGTAGAAAGTAGAAGAAGTTCTTGATGATGGAAATAAAGTAGACACCTTCATAAACCACTCATCACAAAAAAGGGATACTAAATCAACTATGTGATCACTTGTCTTATAAATCCAAAATCTTTAGCCATTTTGACATCTTCGTGATCTTAGAATGATCGTTTTTAGGATTAAGTGTGTGTTTGCTTGGTGATTTTATGTTAGAATTTTTTAGATTCCCAAATTCGGTCAATGCCCAAAGTTCGGTATCCACAATGCCCACCTATGGGGATTTGAAAAGTTTTGGCATAGTTTCTTTTCCTAAACATGTCATAATTCGCTTGCATATTCCCCTGTATACATAAATCGCCTGCTGCACATTTCGCCTGAAACATGACTGGTGACATCAAATAACGTCTATTTTATAACATCATTTATCCCATGTAATTAACCCATTTTGTATAATTATTGCAAAGAATTGTTACTTAATCGTTTATATTTGAGAATTACAGTAATTATGGAGTACTTGGTGAAGATTGACTAAAAGGCACGCATTCTGGAGCTTAAATGAAGATATTTGAAGAATACTGTTCTTGAACGACAATACAGCCGTATCCATCAAGGAGATACGGTGTATATGTCCTCACTCACTCAAAGAACACAAAGACACAATACCAATAGCGTAAATGAAGGAAGACCAATACGCCATATCAAGCTATATAGGAATAAAAATATTCATGGAAGTATATCAAACGTGGTCCTGCTCCAAGAAACCCCCAATACACCATAACCATCACTGTGGGATATGTCGTACGACACAGACTAGACCTTATAGGAATATAAAAACTCAAAAATGATTTTAAGTGTGGCAAAATCATATTCTCGATACCTAAACCATAAAAGGTCAATTTTAGAGAGAAAAAGTCAGAAAGAAGGTCGGGTAAACTCGATTCATTTCATAGGAAGGACAACGTGTAGGTTTTCTTTATACTCTTGTAAATCGTTCAAGTTTTTTGATATCATTCGTTAACTCGGTAGTTACCTTGGCTAAATCATTACTTTTGTATTAAATATGAATTTTGATGCTAAAACCATTTGGGGTTTTTGTTTGTAATTTATCCATATTATGAAGATCTTAATGTTTGGTTTGTTTATCTCGATTTCTTAATTTATCACTGAATTGCTTGTTTGTGTTTTATCATCATACTTGTTTATGTGCTTTTGTATGTGACCTATTATTCAACTAGATCTAGTGATACGGACCAAGTAATCTAGATACTGGGATAGCTCTCCATATAGTGATTTATACATCTGTACCAATAGGATCACTATTAATGACCTATATTTGCCTTTCGATTGTGAGCTTAGTTGGACCATAAGGTGACCTTGGTTTCAACAGACGTTCTAATCAATGGTAAATACTTGGTTATGACTACTAGCATATGAACTAACCATTAAAGCAGTAAGTAAGGGTAAAGTCTCTATGACTAGGGTTTAACCAATCATCATAGCCTTAAACCTAAGATAGATTAAAAATAAGAGCAAATAAGATGCATTAATGCGTATGGCGTTTTAATGTGACAGAATTCTACGTATCTAGGTCTTAGAAAGAAGTACTACCTAAGTCTAAGAATGATATGCCGCTTCGAGATAAGTAATCATTGCACTAATAAACAAACCAACATTCTAATTAGATTAATAATGGTTAATACAGTTTTCTTATATTTGGCTAGACCGCTCTTTTATCTTCTGTTAATTTCCTTGCGTGGGTAAGTGTCTTGAATTGGTTTTAGTCACCACAAAACCTATGCCAGACACTCAGAGCTGAACCCCCCCCCCTTTCCATTAGATTTATGGTTAACAATGTGTATCGCATAGTTTAGTATAGATCAGACAAACTTAGATAGAAAAACAAAGTATTAATAAATTGAAAGATTTAACTTCGCTCCAAGTGTTCGACACCCTACTTACCACAAACTCCATCGATCAGGTACACTACCTGTTAAAGTGTTATTTTTTGTTAAGTCGGCAAAATATAAATTTAAAAGTTGAATCACAAATCACACCCCTAACTACAACACATCAAGTGATTGGCGCCGTTGTCGGGGAGTGAAGTTGTTTAATTCTTATTTACTAGTGTTTTAGTTTTAGTTTAGTTTAGATTATATTGCATATTTGTATGTTTGTTTGTGTTTGAATTCTGCATTGTAATATTTTTGCATATTATGTACTTTGTGTGGTTTTCTGCATTGTTTACAGTCTACTGTAACTTTCTGAGTCGAATACTTAATATGGCGTATTCAATTTATTGGATACGGCGTATAAATGTTTTCTAAACCAATACAGCGTATTCGACTCTATCATCAATATGCCATATTCAGTTAACTGAATACGGCGTATTAAGCTATTTGACAGTTTTCTTTCTAGAAAATTTATTACATGTAAATATGGACGACCCTAACATTACTATGGAAGAATATATCAGGCTTGAGGAATAAAAATCTCGTAGGTGTGGTCAGGTTTATAACTGGGAAACTGCTACATATAGTAAGATTTGGTATGATGAAGACGTCCACGACCTCATATCTGTTAAATTTAAATTCCCAGCTATAGTATTTAATGACGCGTTAACATCTGAAGTAGCGCTCACATGTGAACCCACAGTAAGTCCTCTTAACGACAATAAAATTGAATTTAGAATATCGTTTGACGAATCCGACGATGAAGATTACACGGTGATTTATGACAAAAATTCATTTTCCTATGAAATAATTTATGTTGACGATTTGAAAACGAATTTGGAAAATGATAAAGATAAAGTCAAATATGCTTTGTTTTCGTACCCAAGCTACGGTCAGTTATTTTAGTGATTTAGACTTTTTTAAAGATTTTTAGAATGAATTTTCAACCATTGTTTATAATGATGATCTTACGTCTAAATTAGATCTCTTAACTAAACCTACTGTGAGTCCTCATCATATCGATGAATTTGATTTAAAAAATGAAACATCATTGTCCGAATATGATGAAGAGGAACAAAACATTTTATACTTTAATGCATTATTTCTTTTAACGTAATTTTATCCCGATGATCTAAATCGGATAAGGGACAATGATAGAATGATAAAATCGATATAAAACATATCTTCGGGGGTAATGTAATAAATATGATGTTAGTGCCTATGCACAAAGGTCAAATAAGCTTTTGAAATAATCATAAGATACATCAATAAATTTTTACAAAACTAAAATTTTTATCATGGAATTAAATCTTAATATCATGACTTTTAATTATATTATCAAAGGGATGCTAATAAATCTTTTCAAGAATTTGTATGTGCCATTTGGCATCCCGTTCGACTCCAAATTATTTTATTAGGATGGGATTAAATTAGGGTAAGTCTAACTTAAAGACTTCGCTGTAAACAAAAGTGTTTCCCTGATAACATCAAATATTTAATACTTTTTAGTGGCGAAATACCCCCTATATTACCTCCAAATGTTTCACTAATACTCAAAATGAACATTTTCTATCATTTTGTAGTTTTCACGGTGAAATACAGAAAAGGTCAAGAACCAAAGGAAAAGCGGCTTAAGTGTAATTTTTTAATAGAATGTTACGGAGCTAACTCCAAAAAATAGGTTACACGTTAACATAAATTAAGCACGTAGACAAATATCATCGGACAACTTACGGCGTAACATCATACTCAAGTTACGTAAGTAAACAAATATTTTAGAATGAAATCTTGCCCAAGATAGGTTACGGCGAACTCCCCTTATGGTTACGCGTAACACACCCTTATGGATACGCCCGTAACCATAAAGAATTGCTGAAGGGTTTACGGTGTAACCAAAAACTAGTTACGATGTAACCAAAAATTAGTTATGGCGTAACCAAAAATTGGTTACGCCATAAAGTTCATTTTTGCCTATATTTTGGAATGTCGACATCAGCAAGGTTACGGCATAACCCACAAATCAGTTACACCGTAACACACTCAGATACCTATAAATAGAGGCCACATTCAAGCTATTCTAAAATCACTTCTTCCACAACCAATTGGAGAGGCGACAAAGGCTTCCAACCTTTAAATAATTCCACCCGGAGTCCAAGGGAGATCACACTTGACTTACTTTTTGTATTTAATCGTAGAATACTATAAGAATTATGAGTTTTCAATCTATGATTTCTTCTATTTCTTGCTGTGTTTCCGTTACCATGAGCGGCTAAGCACTTAAACTACTGGCCTAGTTATGTAGTTACTTTTGTTATGATTTTTTCTTGTTATATTATGGTTTCGTTAGATATTCCTTGACTATCGTGTAACCCTAGGTTTTGGTAGTACTGGTGATTTATACCTAGCTTGCCTCATTATTAGATTATCTAGTCAATATGGGATCTAATGGGTACTAGGGATGATCCCTAACTCCTTACCTAGTGTAGGAACTATCCGGTCACCGCACTTATCACTTAATATACTTAAAAAGCACAGGAACTCTTTTAGAGAGGGTTAATAATATTTATAGGTTATTAGATATGTTTTGGGAATAGTTGGGATTAATCACTGCAACCTAGATAACCTACCTACCAGACGATTTAGGACTGATTTTGAATCGCAGGGAGTATAGGATAGACTAAATATGCACATTCAAGTCTATCGACCTTAGAAACAACTAATGAAACCATAGTTTAACATTGCACAGGAAAGCGTTTTCATAACAGTGGTAATGAAGTAACTAGGTTAGCACGTTTTCTCTCTTGATATCTCCAACTCTTTTACTTTCCAGTTATTTAATTTATTGTTATTTTTAATTCCTTTCAATTCAAATCAAAAACTATTTTATAACCGTGACATTTCAAATTAAAACTAATTACAACTTAGCTCTTGGGACGACCTCGGATTTACCATTCTATACTACCCACGATCGGGTTCTCTGCTCGTTAGTGCGTTGTCAGGTAGATCGAGTTTTATAAATTTAAAACTTGGTAAAAATATATTTTAAAATAAAATACGCATCAAGTTTTTGGCGCCGCTGCCGGGGATCCAATACTTTTAGTTTTAAAGATTCCTCGAATGAGAACAAGAAGAAGCAAAGCAAGGACGGTTACTCTGTTTGCTAATCCAGAATGACAATTTTGAGCAAGAAGAGAGGTTTTGCCCGCACCTATTCATAACATCTATACTTTCTACGAATCTGAGTCATCCGAGTCAGATACAGAAAATGTAGATATTGAAACCCTCACATTAGAACAGTAGCTAGTGCTCGACCTAAATAACACTAGGAGAAGATTTACCTGCCCCGATAACTTAATGTTTGAAGTTAAGGTACAACTTCTAAGAGAATTACGTAAGATTTCCATCTCAGGTGGTCCAACCGATAGTGTTGTCGAACACATCAGTAATGTGCTTAAAATCGCTAGCATATTCAACGCTCAGGAATCTACCCTTATACAAGTATTCCCTTTAACTCTAGAAGGAATCACCAAGAGATGGTTCAAAAGAACATCGACCGAATGTACGAAAATCTGGAGTGATCTCAAGCAGGACTTCATCCGAAGATTCTGCCCTTCTGCGATGATATTCAAACAGTTAAGTGAAATCCAAAATTTTAAGCAAGATGATGGAGAATCCCTTTTCGATACTTGGGAAAGATATATGTTGTGGTTTTCATAAGGGAATTCTACAAGAAGTTTTACAACTCCCTAGGCAATGTACCTAACCGTTGTAGTGTAGTATATACAAGACTCGGGGGTTGTTATCATTCTCTAGGGGAATAGGTTGGGAAGGCTTGATCACGGTCTATTATAATTCTAAGGGTTGAGAGAATATTCTTTTTGTATTTTTATGTTTATAGGAAAGCAGGTAAATCATAAATTTGAGAGGTTTGGTTGGGTTTAACTATTAAACTAAATATAAACTACGCTACTGGTGATAACAATATAATGAAAGATTGTGTTTATTTAATCATGTATTACTACCTAGATTGCTTCTCCTAGCGTTGTTGCTTTGTCACACTTGTGATGATCTATGTAATTATTTCCTAAGTCATGAACGAATTACACGAAGCCGCCGTCTATTTAATATTTTGTTAAGGCAACGCACAAGTAAGGTAGTATGAAGACTATTAAAAGGCCCCTAAGAGTATATTAAATTCATTTGAAATATATTAAGAGTGGATCAACCATATAAGGGGCAAGGTAGTATGAAGACTGATACCCGATGGTATCCTTTCTACACAATCATGTTTTCCTAGACATATCAACAGCGATAAAGACAAAAGCTGGTTTTCTAAGACCTAACATGCATATTTATCACAAGAAGCAACACCACTAAGATCTACATCCTAGGTTTCATACAATCATAAATAAACACAATAGAAGGTTTAGCCAAGCATGTTAAAGATAAAGTAAGAACAGATAAGAATCACACAACAAGACATATTGAATGATTAAGATAGTCTTATTTGATTAAAACATGAATTGAAGAGAGTACAATAGGGTTTTGAGGACTTAAAATCATCCCTAACAGCTGCTAAACGAATTAGGGTTCGTCCCTTTCTTTTACTCTAAAGTTACACACTTAAAACCCTAAAAACGGATTTGTATATATAGGAAAATCGATGTGTTTTAATCGTGACGCCATCATGAATAGAATATTCTAGATAATGGGCTGGGTCGTACAATCTGACGCCGTCTTGAGATCTTGTGACGCCGTCTTGAGATGGGTTGTGACGGCGTCACGTGTAATCTGTGACGCCGTCTCCAGCTTCTGAGTAGAAATTATTGAGAGATGTTGGTGTAGGTTCATAGTTTTGTCTGTTTCTTCTTCAAATGAGCCAAAGTCACGTGTATTTTCTCCAAATGATGAATACCTGAAAAGGAACGATTAAATACCTATTTTAGGCATAAATGCACGATTTAAAGAGTTAAACGACCTCGAAAAAATGTATAAAATGACAGCTCATCAAG
>BQNB010174551.1:0-13248 GCA_026074375.1 Tanacetum coccineum
ACCAACTCTTGAAACCACCTTATAATACCTTAGATATGATGTGTGTATGCTTGTATAATGATAGAAAATCAAGCTATGGATTTTTTTTGGCAAGGTTTTTGAGCCGTGAGTTTTAGAGAGGAGGAAGAGAGATTGTTTACTTTTTATTTTGCTAAGGAAAGGAAGTGTGAGCCTTCTATGTACATGCATGTGTATATATACTACTTGGAAGATATTTTGAAGATATTTGATGTCTAGTGGAAGTATGCAAGGTGGAAAGTCTTGGAAAGAAAGTTGAAGCTTATCTTGATAAGAATGGCTAGTCATGAGATCAAGTGGCATGCTAGATCTTTTATGAAGATATTTGTGATGGTTCTTGGTCTCATCTTGGCTTTCCTAGTCATTATACATGAAATTATATATGTGTATAAGTTAGGATATGCTTTTAGTCTTTTATATAATGTATACTTGCATTATATGAAGTATAATGTAGTATAGACTTAGAAAAATGTATAACTTGTACGTTGTAGGGTTTGATTTGAATTCTTTCATGAGGAATATGTATAAAGTGATAAATACTTGAAGTTTTAAATAAACTTTAAGTATTGGGTGCAAATTTTGGGTATTTGATGAAGCGTAGATAAGTTAACGTGCTTTCGGGAAGGCTTAAACGTATTTTATCGCGAAACGTAAACACTTAACGTAACCAATAAAAATAAAATGTGCAATGATAATAATTATCCTTTAAATAATCATATAACACTTGCTTGATGTAAACATTTAATTGTTTAATGCCCGTTTACATTGAATGATCATTTTTAGTTTACGCGATTTAGCTTAACGATTATGATTTAAAAGCAAACGCGTAAAACCCTAAAAATAAATTGTGAATTACATAACGTCGTACAATGACCTGAAATACGAGGTGTTATATGAACATTGCCCTCAATGTGATAACTAATAAACAAGAAAAATAGGAAAAATTAAGGGAAAAAGATACTTCCTAGGGCATAGAGAAATGTAGCTGCGAAAGAGCTATCCTTGAGCATACTCCATAATTTTTCAGATTTAAGCTATATTACCTGCATAAAAGTAAACACACAAAAGCACACAAAAAGTAAATATATTGGGTTTTTTTAGAAAAAAAGGAGATGAATGGATGAGGGACTCCTCCATACTTAAATAAAGCACGAGTTGCCTCCTGAGAAGTCAATCTTACTCTAATTAAAATTGGTAAAAGATATATATCCTAAACCTTTTTGTAAACCTTATAAATACTAAAAAACCCTTCTCCCTTGTTTTTAATGTCTTGCCGAATTTTATCAAAGGAGGAAGAAGAAAAATATTTTTTTTAAGTTTGGTGATTTTTGTGTTCAAGTACGAAGATTTAGGTATAAATTATAATCCTTTGACGTTATTATCGTTAAAAACATGTAAATATTATTATTATGATAAATTAGGGTTTCAAAACATCTGTAATTAATGTATTAATAAAACATGTTATAATGATTAGGGTTTAATTAGGATCATATGGGTGTATTCGTTAGGGTTTAGATCGCGTTAGAATTTGATTTAGATTGGGGCAGAATTTAGGGCTGTGTTGTTTGGCTGATATCTCAATGATGGTAATAGCTTTTGTCAAGTTTCTGGTGCCTATGATGTAGCTCAGAGAGTCTAGTTTCCAGAACATCTGGCCTCGAATTATTTTGAGTTCGAGAAGTCAGTCAAACGTTAGTTGCAAGAAAAGTTGTCAAAGCAGTAAATACGGGTCAGATTTAGGTCAGATTACGAGGTATAAAACCCCCACTTAAATTATAATTTAGCTTATCCCTTTTACAGGAGTTTAGTTCTATGTGTCTATTAGAAATCCCCCAAAGGAGAGCTTCTGATTTGGAGTCTAAGTATGATTTTTAAGTCCAAACTTTTTAGTGTGCAAACAGATCCGAATTGGGACTGTTTTGAAGTTTGATTTTCTTAGGAGTACTTGTGCATGTAAATGGCTCTTGGGAATCATGAGGTAGTTAATATACTCATAAATGAACATAGGTGATTTTTGGTATGAATTATGGAGGTCAGTAAGTAGAGGTTTTGAGTACGTTAAGTCACGTTAAAATTCTGCAGTTTTGAACAAATTGTGACTAACTAGTGAAACTTGTTAACGAAGTGGTTAAAGTTGGGTATGGTGTCGGGGTGACCCATGAGGTTAATAGAACACCTTAGACATCCATCATATGATTGTTACATGTGCATTAAGCTTTTGGCTTAGTAGCGTGTAACACGAGTTATTTTGTTGTTTAGATTTGTGCTAGTTGTTTGTGAAGCTTTTTGTTGGAATCTTTTGGAAAGCTAAGCAAATGTGAGTTTCATAGCCCCTTTTTTCATGTTATTTTGGGGTGAGAATGATGCTTGTTGTCGTGTTAAAATGTTTTTAAGCTTGTTGTAGTTATGTGTATTGGATCGTGGGCACGTTTCGTCCCGTTGTGTTGCGATATGATATGTTTGGTATTGTGGATCCCAATATGCAAAACGAGGTATGACGGTGGTAAGACTGCGTGAGCTAATATGAGGCCATGTAGCGCACATATGTAGTTGGAATGATTATGGATCGTGGGCACGTTTCGTCCCGTTGTTGTTAATTGTTGTCATGAATTGTTTTGGTAATTGCAGTAGCTAATTGAAAGTTTATTTTGGATATTGTTGTATGTCGTAAACCTATGATTCTCGCTCAACTTTATATTAAAGTTTTAAACATCATTTTCAGGTGAGATTAATGGTGCTAAGATAGAGCGAAGTGGCTAGAAGAGACCGTAGGATGCTTTGAGTTTCTTTATGCTTTCTGTTTGAATAAATGCGTTTACATGAATTGTTTGGATTATGTTTTGCATGTCATTTATTGACGAGGCCTCTTTTCTCATTAATAAAGACTATCATTAGGTTTTGGGTATTTTATGACAACCTTTGTGTTGGGCTTTACGTTAGTTTTTATTTTAGTATTCTCTATATAGACACCATGTGTTGTGATGATATCCATTCTTGTTTACGCCTCGCGTTTCTGCCTTGGCGGGGTATGACAGATTGGTATCAGAGCCATTGGTTATAGAGAAGTAGGTGGTGGAGCCTAGACTATAACCTAGGTGTCCTTCATGTAGATGCATTTAGGGCTTTTGTGTGAGATTTGCAGAGAACGCTTAGGCCGTCCCCTCTATTTTTGCATAGCCCTTATTATTTTATATTTGCTAAAGTTTTCATTTTAGTTATTTTGGGTCTACCATTATTTGATTACAATATGTATTACTTTCTTAGTATTTTAGCTATGTTTTCCCTCACCCGTAAGAAGTCTCGTTGGGGAACTGTTTTCCCAACTAGACTTAAGCGTTATAAAGAGCCTCTTGTGGAACCGAAGGAGAGAGGTAGTTGATCGTTTAATGGATAAGCATAATAGGGCTGGACCCGCGGAGTCGGTGATTCTTGCTGAGGCAAAGTCAAACCCAAGCGAGGCCCAGCATAAGTTTATCCCGTCTTTTACCCCGTCATGTTGTTATTGATTATTTCTTTTAGATATTTCGTATTTTGGAAGTCGTTGCGAGACTTTCGTTCCTTTATGTCGTTTCGATCTTATTTTGATATAAGTAAGTAGTCATTTGATGAAGCATCCTTTATGTGTTAAGTTTGGAGTGGTTTAAGGATGTGCCAATGTGGAACTATTGTGTTATTATGTGAATTATGATTAATATGGTGATTCTTGGAAAGTGAAGTAACACGTGTGAAAGGAGGCACTTATAATTATGGTGGCCAACATAATTATAAAGGCATCACATATGTAGACTTGTGACCATGATTGCATTTATTTATGTTTGAATGTAAGGTAGTAGTGTAATAATTTTTATATAATATGTTGTATTCATAGAAGGGATGGTGGTATGAGTAGAGAAATTATTCTCTTACCCTAATTGAAGGATATGTTAAGTTGAGTTGTATAGATAGTAAGTTTCCCTTCTATCTAGTATTTGTAGATACCTAGTATTGCTATTATAGAGGTTGCTCGTTTGCTCGGTTGTTTGTTCGGATTTCCTAAATCTTAGCATCCCTTCATCGTACTTTGTTAGTAAGGATACCTGATTTTCCTATTCGACGTCTCGATGTATATTGGTTGTTCGAATCTGCTTTTTCGGATATAGCCGCGTTTTGTTAGTTCTTTCATTGCATTGATTACTCGTTCTTTTTTTCTTGTATGAGTAATCAAAGGTTTCTTTTAAGCACTAATTGTTCCTAACATATTAGTGTGGATCATTACTCCCTTCTTTGTATATCCCTTGGTTTTTGTAACCCGTTGGCGACGTGTTAGTATCGATGCTTTTAGGTTTGCTCTGTTGATCGTTATTTTGGATAAGACCTTACGTTTTCTTTTGGGTACGTAACATCTTGCATGAGTTTTCTTGTACGAGTTTGTTTGATTTTATTTTGAGTATATGGTTCCTGGTATTTTCTTTCGTTTTCAAACAATAGAATTGTGTTAGAGTCTGTACGGTGTTTTACGATCCCTGTTGGTATTATGGTGTCATTTGTTTGAGTAACATATTTCATAATTGATGTCTAATTATAAAAACTCTTTGGAAGTATTGTGTTAGTGTTTGAGAAAAACTGTGTTTAAAATGATCTTTGTAAAAAGAATATGTTTAAATGGTCTATACAAATAGGATATGAAAATTTTTAAGTGGTTTAATAAATTTTATTTTATTATAAAAAGCTGGTTTAAAGTGATTCATAGTGGTAAGGTACGATACACCATTAGATAACCATCTCTAGATTTTTTTTATGACAACCAGAATGAATTTTTCAAAGATTACATTTAAGACAATTTTATTATTATTTAAAATGATTTTTTTTACTTAAAGTGACTTTCTTAATTTAAATTGATTTTTATAAAAACATTATTTAATTTGGTCTTTCGAGTAAAGTCGATAATTGGTATAAGAATTTTCGTCTTTCGTATTGATATTTTTTTATGTGTTCATTTGTCGTGGTACGTCTGTTGATTTTCTTTCGTTGCGTTTTCACTCGGTGCATATACGTATCCTTTCTTTCAAAGGATTCTTATGTCATTTGATCCACGTCTACTTGCATATGTGGAATCTCCTATATGCATTCTAGCCTTTGACTCGATATTCGTTTGTTATCCTATTCGATTGTTCGTAACCCTTGGAGTTCGTTGATACCGTTGAGTCGATGGAGCTATGATGTGCTTGTGGGAACTGGGACCGGTTGTCCCAATAGGAAGATTTGGATAGTATGTTATCGAGAAAGGTGGTTAAGATCCTGTTAGAAGGTTGATGCGATTACGTCGGGTTCATGGTGAAACGTCTTATAGAGTCGTGAAAACCTAATGAAGACAACCGTAGATGAACTGAAATTTGAGTGATATTTTCCGACGTACGAGACTATATTGACGTGTTTCCGGAGGACGTGTCAATGACCACGGCATGACAAGTTGAGTTCCGCGTTGACGTAGTTCCTGGCGAGCGAGCCGTTGTGAAGGTCTCCATATCGTCTAGCACCCTTAGAAATGCAAGAATTGTCTGTAAACAACTTCGAGAGTTGCAAGACAAGGGTTTATAGACGTAGTCCAGTTTTCGTGGGGAGCACCCAGGTGTTGTTTGTTAAGAAGTGGAGCTTGGGCGTTCATTTGAAGTTAGAGTTGGAATTACTGAGGAAGGACAAGTTGTATGCTAAGGTTTACTAGTGTGAGGCAGTAAAGAATTAGGAAGTACCTACGACACCATCCGAGATATGATTATTCTTAGGATTGGCAGGTTACTTACCTAGTTTCATGATAACTTTTCTATGAATTGTTAAACCATTTACTGTCCCTAACTGAGAGGGGATCAGAAGTCATGAGTGGGGCGCAGAATAAAAGAGGCTATTAGGACTTTGAGGGCAAATGATTTGTGTGACGCTTCGATTAATCGGAATGTAATGGTTGATGCGTATTATCGTGAAGAAGAATGGAGAGTGAACTAAGACGAGTAAGAGCAATAGTCCTGACTATCCAGTCAAGTGTTAAGGACAAGATATTGGCTACTTTCAAGTGAGACGTCCAAGGTAGAGAACGGCCAGCAGAGAAATGCTGCCCCCCCCCCCCCCCCCCGTCCCCGCCCCCCCCCACCCCCCCCTACCCCCCCCCCCCCCGCGACCCCCCCCCACCCCCCCACCCCCCCCCCACCAATAACACCCCCCCCCCTGCCCCACACCAACCCCCCCCCCCCCCCCCCCCCCCCCCCCCCACCCCCCCCCCCCCCCCGGCCCTTCCGCGCAGATGCTGGTTAGTCCTTATGGATTAAATTGTATAGTGAGTATGAGTATGAAATTCGCTACCATCCGGTAAGGCAAATGTGGTGACTGATGCGTTAAGTAGGAAGGAACGAGTGAAACCTAGACGTGTTCGAGCGATGGCTATGATCATTCAGTATGGAGTAAGAGGAATGATATTGGCAGCCCAAAGTGAGGCATTCAAGCAAGAGAACGTACGCGTAGAAAGGCTTCATGGGTTAGATTGACATATGGAAAAGAAGGAGGACGAGAGTTTGTACTTTATGGATCGTATATGAGTTCTGTTAGTAGGGGAAATGATGAGGAACGGTAGTAATGGATGAGGCACATGCATCAAGGTACTTGGTACATCCGGGAGCGGATAAGATGTACTATAACCTTGGAGACATGTATTGGTAGCGATGTGTAGAAAAGATATAGTTACCTATGTTAGCAATTGTTGGATTTGTTTAAGAGGTGAAAGCTGTGATGTCGAAGACTCTTGGCTTACCGCAATAGCCTGAGATACTTGAGTAAAAATAAGATAGAATCACCATGGATTTTATCAGTAATATTCCAAGGTCAAAGTAGTGAGTATGATATGATTTGGGTGATGGTCGATAGACTGACCAAGTAGCTCATTTTCTAGTTATACAAGAGATTTCAAGATGTGAAGTTGGCAAGGATTAATATTGATGAGTTAATATCAAGGAATGGAATTCTGGTGACGATCAACTCAGATTTAGATGGATGATTTACCTCGTGGTTTTGGCAGACGCTGCCAG
This sequence comes from Tanacetum coccineum, assembly GCA_026074375.1. Classification (NCBI taxonomy): domain Eukaryota; kingdom Viridiplantae; phylum Streptophyta; class Magnoliopsida; order Asterales; family Asteraceae; genus Tanacetum; species Tanacetum coccineum. The sequence goes on from BQNB010174551.1 coordinate 7,071, forward strand.
AAAGTGTTAGTGACGTGATTAGATTTGAGTACTGCTTAACATCCTCAAGCGGATGGATAAAGTGAACGTATGATTTAGACTTTTGAGGATATAATGAGGGCATGTGTTATTGATTTTGATGGTAGTTATCAATTGAGCTTTTGGTGTGCTCCGTTTGAAGCTTTCTATGGTAGGAAATGTAGATCGCCTGTTATATGGGCAGAGATTAGAGGAAGTAGTTTGATTGAACCCGAGTTAGTGCAAGAAATGACTAATAAGGTAGTGTTGGTAAAGGAAAAGCTCAAAGTGACGTGAGATCGCCAATAGAGCTATGCTGGTAATAGGCGTAAGCCATTAGATTTCGAGGTAGGAGATCATGTATTGTTAAAGGTGCCGCCTTGTAAGGGCGTGGTTGGTTTTGGGAAGAAAGGAAAGTTAGCACCGAGGTATGTAGAACAGTTTGAGATCCTTGAAAGGATTGGCTCTATAGCTTATAGGTTGAGGTTGCTCGAGGAGTTGAGTAGTGTACATGACACATTCCATGTGTTAAAAAAAAGGCGTTTGGCGGATGCTAGTTTGCATGTGCCATTGGATGAGATCAAGGTTGACAAAACTCTTCGTTTTGTTGAGGAACTTGTTGAGAATAGTGACCGTGAAATTAAGAGGTTAAAATGTAGCAGAATGGTGGTAGTTAAGGTCCATTTGGGATTGAAGCGAGGTCTTTAGGACTTCAGGTAAATAGAGTATCCACACTTGTTCGTTGAGCAATGAATAAACTCAAAGTCGAGACGATTCTTCAAAAATGTTAGGCTTTGTAACAACTTATAACTTGGTTTCAAGACAGTTCTTGTTTGATGAGTTGCGAGACCGGGTTGTAAATGACGTTGTTACGCAACTTAAGGTTTTGACGAGTTTCCTCGATGACGGGCGAGGTTCAGGTAGTTGGATGTTTCTTTTTGTTTGGAGCGGTTATACTGCTATGCGTACCCTTTTGTGGGCAGGCAAAGTTGTTAGCAGTATGATATCTTGTGAAAGTTAGTTGAAATTCAAAGTGTAACTTTAAGTTAACATGGGTATGGGATGACTACTTGAAATATAAGTATCCTCGATTAATTGTTTGGTAATGATAGAGTTGAACCTTTTGGATTAAATCTCAGGACGAGATTTCCTAAAAGAGGGGATACTATGACAACCATGACTTGAGCGGGTTAGTCAAACCGTTAGTGTTGACTTATGAATCTGTTGTAATGTATGGTTTATGTGTTTGTATGCGTTATGTGGATTATGTGAGAGTTGATAATCAATCCATTGAGCGTGATCGTCTCATTGGGATTGGATTGGTGATGGATTTGGTTAAGTTCCTTTCGTTCACTTTTGATGGCAAGGAAATGACTTTTGTGGTTTTGGCATTTTTTGCGTTAATTGTGTAAGTATTATTACATATATGTATTTATGTGTTAGTTATTTAAAATAAGATTAGGTTTTAGAAGTTAGGCTAAGGAATAATGTGGTTAAAATATAGAAGTTGGTAGTAAACTTTCCATATATAGAAAGTGAATTTGGAAATGAAAAGTTATTTTTAGAAAGTAGTTTATAAGCAAAATGGTTTACCAAATTAGCTTAGGTTTTTATAAAAACTTAAGGTATAAAAACTTAAGGTAATGTTAATAATTAAGTAATTAATATATATAATATATATATATATATATATATATATATATATATATATATATATATATAAGGCCAATCGGCCGGTTTTAAGGAAAAAGAAAAAAAACAAAAACAAATCTTACTCTAATTAAATTTGGTAAAAGATATCTATCCTAAACCTTTTTGTAAACCTTATAAATACCAAAAACCCTTCCCCCCCTTGTTTTTAATTATCCCAGCGGAATTTTTTCAAGTTTGGTGATTTTTGTGTTCAAGATTCGAAGATTTAAGGTATAAATTATAATCATTTGAGTTAATTATCATTAAAAACATGTAATAATTATTATGATGGATAATTAGGGTTTCATAACATCTGTAATTAATGATAAAATAAACATGTTATAATGATTAGGGTTTAATTAGGATCATATGGGTGTATTCGTTAGGGTTTAGATCGTGTTAGAATTTGATTTAGATTGGGGCAGAATTTAAGGCTGTGTTGTTTGGCTGATATCTCAATGATGGTAATAGATTTTGTCAAGTTTCCGGTGCCTATGATGTAGCTCAGAGAGTCTTGTTTCCATAACATCTGGCCTCGAAAGTTTTTAAGGTCGGGAAGTCAGTCAAACGTTGGTTGCAAGAAAAGTTCTCAAAGCACTAAATACGGGTCAGATTTAGGTCAGATTACGAGGTATAAAACCCCCACTTAAAATTCGAATTTAGCTTAGCCCTTCTACAGGAGTTTAGTTCTATCTTGTAATCCTAGAGTCTTGTATGATGACGTGGTACCCCCTTGACCCATGACCCGAATATATTCCGCATTTTGGGGGTCCCACAAACAGATCTGAATTGGGACTGTTTTGAATTTTGATTTTCTTAGGAGTACTTGTACAAGTAAATGCCTATTGGGAATCATGAGGTAGTTAATATACTCATAAATGAACATTTATGATTTTTGGTATGAATTATGAAGGTCAGTAAGTAGAGGTTTTGAGTACGTTAAGTCACGTTAAAATTCTGTAGTTTTGAACAAATTATGACTAACTAGTGAAACTTGTTAATGAAATGGTTAAAGTTGAGTATGGTGTCGAGGTGACCCATGGGGTTAATAGAACACCTTTTACATCCATCATATGATTGTTACATGTGCATTAAGCTTTTGGTTTAGTAGCGTGTAACACGAGTTATTTTGTTGTTTAGATTTATGCTAGTTATTTGTGAAGCTTTTTGTTAGAATCTTTTGGAAAGCTAAGCAAAGGTGAGTTTCATAGCCTCTTTTTCTCATGTTATTTTGGGGTGAGAATGATGCTTTTCTTGTTGTCATGTTAAAATATTTTTAAGCTTGCCGTAGTTATGATGCTTGTCTTGTTATGTATTGGATCGGATGAGTACGCCTACTCAGTGTTGTGATATGGGATCGGATGGGTACGCCTACCCAGTATATGATATGTTTGGTATTGTGGATCCCAATATGCAAAATGAGGTGTGACGGTGGTAAGACTATGTGGGCTAATATGAGGCCATGTAGCGCACATATGTAGTTGATATGATTGTAGATCGTGGGCACGTTCTGTCCCGTTGTTGTTAATTGGTGTCATGAATTGTTTTGGTAATTGCAGCAGCTAATTGAAAGTTTATTTTGGGATATTGTTGTATGTCGTAAACCTATGATTCTCGCTCAACTTTATGTTGACGTTTTAAGCATCATTTTCAGGTGAGCTTAATGGTGCTAAGATAGAGCGAAGTGGCTAGAAGAGACCGTAGGATGCTTGGAGTTTATTTATGCTTTCTATTTGAATAAATGCGTTTGCATGAATTGTTTGGATTATGTTTTGCATGTCATTTATTGACGAGACCTCTTTCTCATTAATAAAGACACCATTAGGTTTTGGGTATTGTTATGACACTTTGTGTCTTTGCTTTACTTTAGTTTTCATTTTAGTATTCTCTATATAGACACCATGTGTTGTGATGATATCCATTCTTGTTTACGCCTCGCGTTTCCGCCTTGGCGGGGTGTGACATTTTGTGGGTTTTAGGTATATGCGTATCCCTCTTATGATCTAGGGGTTGGGTGTTTATATAGGCACCCAAGCCCTAGTTGTATATGGAGTAGGATAACCACTCTTGTATCATTATCCTTCACACACTTCCCTTGTCTCCTACATCGACTCGAACTTTCTCTCCTTGAAACACTAAGGCCAGCCAAACAAGCACCCTTATAGTTTCATTCTTGTCGACTTAACTCCCTTCGGTTTATATATTTAAAAGTTCGTTATACTAGTTAATCAAGTAACGTTTAAATAACAACTATTTAAATATTTCGTGAAGTAAAACGTATTCTATGTGTTTAACGCGTGTGCCCCCAATAGGCTCACGTATTTCTAACGTATAACTTGCGGAACCGACTACCATTTTCCAACAAAATGTTCTTACTATTGTTTTTAACAAAATGTTCTTATTATTAGGTTATTAGAAGATATTATTACTTAGAAGTATTCAACCCTACCATTAGGATTCAATATCTTTGATGAAGTAGAAAGTCAAAAGTAAAGTTTAGTCACAACATGAATGAAAGATCTCAACTCAAATGTCGTATTAGCTAGCACATTTTCTTAGATGGTGATTACCCACCTAATCTCCATTATTTATATCAAAGCAGATGCATTCACTTGATATCATATTCACTTTCACTTTATTTATGTATTTTGGTATAATAGTTTTGGCGAAACATACTTTGAAATCTAGTTACTTGCTTATATTTTTCTTGATAATAATCAAATTTGTGTATTTAAAGTGTCATTGATCAGTCAAAGTTAAACTTACCAACACCTTTCTATTCTCTATTTAAAATGAAATATTTTATCCGATATGTAATAAACCACTAGCCGGGTACTTGCGTATTGCGACGGCAGGTACCCGTGTAATTATATTTTCAGCGAGAATATTTTTCGAAGTACTTTTTGTTCACGGTGGTTTTGTGGTTCGTGGTCAACCAGTTATAACTACAATGACGACAGCGGGGGCGGTGTGAGTTTTGATAGAGGGTGAGGTCCGGCGGGTGATGAGGTGTAGATATGAAAGTGTGTTTTTATGTTTTTGAGTGAGTTGTTTGGTGTGTTATATTTATGAATGATGGTTGAAGTGAGCTGTTACAAGTTTATAGATAGTTTAAATGGGATATATTAATTTTGAGGGTAGTTAGAAGTTAAAAATTAACTTTTTAGATGTCATTTTTATTTGTGTATGTAATAAGTTATTAGTTATTCAGATGCTACTTTTTTTAAATTTTCTTTTATACTAATGTTTTTTATTTTAAAACTTTATGGCTTTTCATAATTGGAAGGTACCATATACTATATAAAGTAGTATTGATTGTAGTTTTTTATTTTAAATTTTGTTCGTCACGACAACCAACTGTGTCTAGCAAGACATATATACACTTCTCTAGTTAACTCGTAGAAACCCGACCTTTCACCGAACATCTTTAGTCAAGGTATATCATATCGTTTCACGGATTATACCTTGACTAAAGATGTTCTGATAAAACCTCTTGGTTTGGCATATACAGAAATCGAATAATAGACAATTATTGTATTTATCTTGGCAACTCAAAGGGAAAAGGTGAAAGAAAGAGACCCAAAGCAGAGTATCTGGAATTTTTCGTTCCTGTGTTAATAAAGACTAACTTTAGAGCACATATAAAGACGTGGACATGTATGCTAAAACTGAATTGAAAGGGTGGGGTAGTGACACGTGACATGATGAAAGTAGTGGTTTTGGGACCCATCCAAACGTTGTTCAACTTATTAAAGAGCCCATATACGAACGAGCTGAGGGGTAGTCTTGCATGTGGATATGCCATCTTGGAAACGTGATACATATAATCTCTCATCATAACAATCCATATGTTATCCTCAAGTCATGTCATGCTCATCATTTATGTATATATAAGCTGTTCTTTATATAAAGCTCTTATATGACAAACTAACTAGCTAAGCTAATCACATTCGTATGAATCTTGTGGAAATAAAAGCCATGGTTTATGCCAATTCGATACCAACTCAACTAGTTTTATAAAGTAATTGTTCTCTTTAAACCTCTAATATGATATAATGTGCTTTAAAACACTTTTGGAAATCAGTTGTAACAATATACGGAGTAATATACACGCAGCCACACACAAACAAAAAAGAATACTTGATAAAAAAAAAAGAAAAAAGAAAAGTTATTTGCAAAAAATGGTTTAGGTATTCGTACAAAAGATGGGCAAATCTAATAATACAACATTTTGTATTATTAAAATATAGTCCCAAGATAATTGTATATAATTTCATTTATATTCTCATCCGCTTCAAAGTACTAGTACATAATTAGTTAATGTTTGATTCTGTAAACGAGTTGCTTTAAACATAAGTTCCAAGTACATTATATATACTTTAAACTAGGTATCCACAAAATGATACCAAGGGTAGAATGCTAGCTTGTAACACTGCACTAATAGTCTATTGGGGCGGACATTTTTGGCATTTTGACGATGACATGTTCT
>BQNB010174552.1:0-10848 GCA_026074375.1 Tanacetum coccineum
CTCTAAAATATAATTTCCATACATATTCAACATAGAAAACAATATCTGGTAGCGACCTTGCCAGGGACGTCTCTAAATATCTGAAATTTTTGAAGGCCCTGTGTGAAATTACACAATGAGGCCTTTTGAAAAACAAATTATATATAAAGTATCACAATTTATAAGATATAATGCAAATTAGTTATATAACCGTTTAACATATTACTCAACTAAGATATTTTCTCATCTAAACATTGTTTTCTTTGAAAAAATATGTGTACACATGCATATAATTGTTAACGTGATAAATTTTGGGGCCCTTAAAATTTTTGAGGCCCTGTGTAGTCGCCCATCCCGCACATCCTTAAAGACGACCCTGGACCTAGCATACTTAAACCATATCAGATATGGCCTAACGATAAGACACTTAGGGCTTGTTTCTTTTTTTATATGAATTAAGTGGTTTTTCCACTAATACCTTTTAATGGGTGGAGGGAGGTTTTGGTATGTGTATGAAATAAGATGAATTAAGGTATTTGGGCCCACCACTCACCTAATAAGAGTCATTAATGAAAAAAAGAAACACCCTCTTAACATCTTCACAAGAGGTATATGTTTAAACTTCAATATGTATACGTTTGTGTTAGTCATAGAAGAGCTCAAAACAGACATATAGTATCCTTGACAAAACCACGTACATTTGAATAAAAGAACTCGTCCTACATTCATATAACAATGATACAGGGAAACATCTCACCCGCTTTACCTCGTATATCTGGAACATCCAATTTCATTATCGTTCATTGTTACTACTTTGTACTTTCATTCCATAAATCCATGGTTACTTCCAGTGGCGGAGCTTGACCATTTCGAATGGGGGGGCCCAATTTTTTTTTCAAAAGAAAGTCATACATAGTCATATAGAAAGTAAAACAAAAGAAAGTCATACATAGCATTTGGACTTGGAGTATTATAAACAGGAACATGCTCTTCTTGTTGATTTTGAGGTTGCTCATTCTCTTGTGGTTGATTTTGAGGTTGTTCATGCTCTTCGGGTTGATTTTGAGGTTGTTTGGATGTTGAAGCTTTAGAACGTTTAACCTCTTGATTTTCATCATCTAATATGTCGATAAGTCTTTCTTTTGAAAAATGAATGAAGTGTTTGGTTCTTTAAAATTGCCATTGTAACTCCTGTGAAAAAACAAATGAACACTTTATACTTCTACACTTCAATATTGTTGAAAGTTCCATGAACTACAAAAAGATTTTGCTACTGATCAAACTCAAAACAAGTTCCTAAAAGCAATGATATACTTATGCATTATGATTAAATGATCCTTAACACAACCTAAAGACTTCATAAGAAGATGCAAACAACATATATTAACTGACACAGGTTATAGGCAATTTAAAACATGAGACAACTTCAAATATATAGAATTAGTACAATAAAACTACTTGATAACTACTTTGTTAAACTCTAAAATGCTTTAAAAAAATTCACCACTCTACAAGATAAATAATAATAAGCCAAAAACCAATTGACAAAACCCAAAAAACATCTTACCAAAATCGAGTGATTAGAACATTTGAGACTTGAGAGTTAGACACTTGGGCTTGAAGAGAACAAATTTAGGCCTGTATAATCAAAATTCTATGAACAAATAGCAATAAAAAAGTAGATTAATAAACAAATCAATGATCTAAGAAACTACCGTCAATGGATCATGGATTCATGGATTTCGCCTTTGCGGTTGTACCGATTCGAAAAAAAGATATAACTTCTGTCTTTTGGGTTTATTTTTTTTACTTTGTTGACTTATTCTCTCACATGCCACTTAAGTATGCCTGCCACTTTTATTAATTGTTATTATTTTCTAATGGGCCACAATTTATAGCTCATTTTATAGCTTTTATTAATTGGTTCACATGACTAATTATAGCTCATTTTATTACCATTGTCTTCATACGGAAGCACCAAGCTCCGATAGAAACACCTCCGACGAAGAAATGCTCTCATAGTCAAGCAATAACAAGTTGAGCAACATGTTAATACTAGACTGGGGGGACATGATGATGTACAGTCTCCTCCGGATGAGATAATTTTGTTAACTTACGCGAAAATAGATTTATAACACAAAACGTTTTGATATTGGAACGGTACTCCGGAGTATCTGAGCGATCGGAGTATAAACCAGGAGTCAGTAGCATCGGGGCTGGTCAGACTAAATACAGTGGCAGTGTACTAAGAAGTATGGTGCTTAGAGCACAACGGTCGTGTGTCATGTCACAAAAACCGAACCAGCGAGTACATAGGAAGTACTCATTCATCGATCTCCTCGCTGCTTCAAGACGACGAATGTCACACCCCTAAAATCGGACGGCATCGGAATAGTAACATTGGGGTGCGACTTCAAAGCACAAAGTACAAGTCACAGAAAACGACCTCAAAAGAGACGTTTAATATAAATTTCACATTCGATATATTAAAATCAGAGTTTACAAAGGATCTCATTTATAATGCAATAGAAACATTTTGTTTAAAACATTTGTCGAACGGTATACAAGTTATTAAGCCTTCAAAAACATATCCGCGTGACTCAAATGCTCCCAATGCTCAACTAGCAAAATAATAACCTAAGAAAATACATGCTAAAACGTCAACAATAATATTGGTAAATTCATAGGTTTAAGTAAAATCAGTGTTGAAATAATTTAAGAAATATTATAGTAAGAAAAGTAGTGTTACGGCATTTCAAAGTGTTATTTCTGAAATCCAAGTAGTAATTCAATAAATCAAGAAGGTTAATGTAATCAAACAGTTTAGTGGACCACAAGATTTAAGTAATGGCGGACTAAGTACATATTTCGAAGTCCAAAACATTTATTGCACTAAGCTCATGACATCGAAGCTGTATTCGTAATTATAAGGGAATTGCACCAGAGTTCGTAATTATAACGGATTTGCACCAGTAATCGTGGCTCTTAGGCAATAGCATTCATGCAATAATATGGATAGCATACAATTTGAAAACACTTGTGTCTAAAGTAAAACAATCATGTCTAAAAGTCATGGTTTCAAATACAACAAACACTCTGATAATCGAAAGAGCAGTTTGCGCGACATGATTCGCGCTCACTACAATACAATTTAACGTTTCATCATAAGTAGAACCTTCACGGCATAAGGTAACTTAGCAAGAAATTCCAGGCCAGTAATCTGGATACATACACTTTGTAAAACACTTGTGTCCGTATTAAAACAATCAATGTCTGAAAATTTCACACAAACGGTTTTCAAATAGTATTCCGATCTCAAATCATGTAGTAAAACATTCAAGCTTTAGTAAAAATAGTCATAGTAAACCTTATGTATAAAAATCAAATAAGTTCTCTTAGTAAAACGTAGCATAGTATTATCCACTCGCGGGTTTTATAAAACTATGAAAAGATTGAAATTGCGAGATTATGACTGCACCTTGAGTGAATGAGTGATCGAGGTATAACAGAAAATGCGTCGCGATAAAGACGCAAAGCAACCTAATTAAATATAGGTCGAATAAGTACTACGTACTATGAAATAAGTATTACCGTATATAAGTCTATATAGCTACATCACCATCTAATTGTGTTTGTGAAATAATATTTAAATTGCATTTGCTAAATATTATTCGTGTATTTGAACTTCGAATATCGAATATATAATTCAATCTCTTTCGAAAAATAATAATTTAAAAAGTTAAGACGTGAAGAAATGTTTAATAAATGATTCTAAAATGTTTCAACAAAAATTTCTAAAAAAAAACAGAACCAACATTTTCACCTCAGAAATAGTGCACAAGTTAGAACAAATGCGTAACTTTCTCGTTTTAACCCCATTTTTATATGTTTCTTAGTCCACACTGGATTTCGTTAGATAAGACGAGTTTATTATAAATTGACATTTCCATATTTTGACCCTCTGAGAACAGTACTTTACTGTTCATAACCAGTTATAAATTCATATTGTTAGAGTTTAGTTATTGTAAAACGCCGTATACGTCTATTTATCGTATAAGCTCCGTTTTTTAGCAAATCTTTCGAGCACGTTCTCGTAATTGAAAGTTTTACTTATTTATGAGGTTTACAAAAATAAATACCTTTGATGAACAGTAACTTTTTATAAAATTATTTGTATAAAAGTATTAATTATCGTAAACGTTGTATAGCGTATTCTTATTCTTCTACATCGTTTTTTGAGTTCTTTATATGTTTATTTACGGATCCTTATGTAATAGGTAGTGAGTTTAGAAAACAATAAAATCCATGCTAAATTTCGGACCAAAATAGCCCTTTTTAATCTTTTATGTAATTAATTATATAAACTTGTTTTAATAACTTTTTATACTTAGTTATCATACTACAAGTCATCTACCATGATTAATACACTAAATATCACATACTTTAAGTCCTTTAGTCTTTTATTTGTCCATAGAGTCCAATAAATCATCCCATATTTTTATTTAACTTCACAAACTTTATAAGTAAGTAAATATTCATAACCTAACAAATAGTTTATATAAGTTATCCATTGCTTGTAAATCCTTGTTTAAAACATATTAGCATATTTTAAACATCATATTAACCTTGAACAAAATTGTATGATTTATCATGTATATATTTTATAACTTCATAAAATATACCTAGATGGTGATTTAACTATACACAATTATATAAAACATGAAAGTAGATAATAATGACAATTTTAGAGTTCTAGAGACCTTAATGAAGATGAGTAAAGATGATACACGAGCAAGACCCAAGTATTTATCAAAAAATACTTTCCACAAAACTTTAGTTTTCCATAGAAAATCTTAACTTGAAAACTCTTGAAATAAACCTTGTAAATGCTTAACAAGCCTTCCAACCTTCTTAGTATAGCTTAAGTATGATGTGAGAACACTTGAATAGGTGGTAAAATAATTTGTATGGATTGCTTATGGTGGTTTGAGTGGGACGGTGGGCTAGGAGGAGTCCAAAAAAAGAATTTTGTGGATTTTTACTAAGGAAAAAAAATTTAGTTTCTATTCTCTTAGTATGCATTGATATAACGTTATTAAAGCCTAGTCCAAGTTACTATTAGGAGTGGTCAAGGCTTAGCAAAACATGGTGAGGGTTTTAGGGAAGACTAAGTGGTCAAAACAACAAGTCTTGGCTAGGTCTTAATTGCTAGTGTTTGTACATAGTCCTTGCTAGTTAGTTTGTGTTTCTTGGCTCCTTTGTGGATGTTGTGCCGAATTTAAAGGAAAGGGGGAGGGCTAGAATAATCTTTGCTATCTTGTGGTAAAATAAATGTATTACTTGAAGAAAAAAATGTGTAGTTTAAAACATAAAGTGTACACTTGAAATATATATATGTTTTAGTTAGTTTATATTTATGAACAATTTGACTACCCATGATAACGGGTTAAAGTTTTATAACTTTGAACATTGAAATAATACTAGGCCTTTGTTGAAACTAGATTTGATTTAGGTGGATCCGGTAGCCTAAACGATTTATTACGAACGTAAACGTTTTTATGCAACCCCTAAAAATAAAATATAAAAAGATTATTATAACTTTGTAAAAAAAATATATTGCTTGTATTGAACGAAAACTTAATTCGTTTTGTGTCCGATTTTGTTAAATGATAATTTGTAACTTACGCGATTTAACTTAACTATTAAAATTAAAAGTAAACGCGTACGAGAAAAGAAAAAAAAATAAATCGTGAAAAATGACAAAATGAATGACGTCATAAAATGACCTGAAAATACGGAATGTTACAACGAATCTCGTCTCCACCTTTCTCGTGTCGCCAAGTAAAATCCTAACACTACAAATAGTACAGGCCCGCTCCTCGGGACGAACAAGCTGTCACACACTCCGGACCAGACTTACTTTATTCTCCACTTTTTGCTCATATACAAATACTTACTCTGACGCTGAAGGTTGGTCAGAAATTGAGGCGAGCTTAAAGTGTTCTCTCTTATTTTTAGCTAGGGTACGAAGGAGTCGCCCGGATCTCCAAAGGAGCTAAAGCTGAATCACTCATACTTACATGATTTTGCTTAAACAACGATGATGGCAAAAATTTTTGCGTTTATATTCTTTTGTACGTTACGAAATGTATCATAGCTACATTTAATAAAAAACGTTGCATTGACAAACACCCCGCTGCAAAAGGCAAATCTTAAACAAAATATTGTGTTAGAAACCTGAAACAAGAGAACATTTATTTTTGGAAGAAGTAAAAACAAATATAAAGTGGGGGAGCGGGTCGAATATTATCAGAAAGAAAAAGATCCGGGCACAGAAAACGCATAGGTACAATCTTACATGAATTTGTTATTGTTATTTTTTCCGTTAGATTTTAATTTAATATAATGTCTATGATATCGATTAATGGTGATAAATAAAACCAGGGATAGATATGATATATGAGTATCTCATAAGTACTGAATTAGAAATCATCTAAGAAATGAAATCCGATTTAATGAGTGATTAATGAAGTTACAAAATCGAACTACAACATAAGAACCCTAACTGAGTTTGTTACGACACAACTATAAGATCATGTTTATCAAAACGTATCACACTTTAATCTTTTATTAAAGTAATTTTTTTTATTCTTCTACCTATACAATTAATATACATACAACCAAATCTTAACTCTTTTACTATTTATCAACAACCAAACCTAACATATAATATTATTTATAGTTTATTTATATTTAATTTAATTACTAAAAATTTCATATAAAATTATATATTAAATAAAGTCTTTACTTTATATATATATATTTAAAAAGTGACGGTTTTAATAAAAAAATCATTTTATATTTTTACGTTGTAATTTAAATAGAATATGTACTTCATTAAGATAACAATTTAAATAGTTATGATCCATAATATAATTAATATTTGAGAATGTGTATGTAACTATGTCAATATTGGACTGGTTTTATAAAGAATTAAAGACTGAAATCAATGTTATAATTATTATTTAAAAAAAATAAAAGATAATATACATTATCTATTACCTTATCTATAACATACAAAATCTATTCTAAATAAATGAGAATATTGATTACCATTAATATAGTGACATATGGCAAGGTTAGTTGTAAGATTTAAGAATCATTGAATGGTGACATTGCTATGGTGACATTGAATGAGCTGGTCAATGAGAGAGTATTACTTTTGTACTTCTTTCAATTTAATATGTCATATTAATGTCTTGTACCTCTAACCAGGTTGAATCAATGTCACCAATAAACATAGCCTAAGGCTATGTTTATCGATGACTTTGATCCATTCTGGTTGTAGGTACAAGTCATTATTGTCATACAACCAACCTCGCCTCATGTCACTATATTATTGGGCATTCTCATTTATTTATAATGGATTTTGTATGTTATATATAAGGTAAAGATAATGTAGATTACCTTTTCCTTTTTTTAAAATAATAATTATACCATTGATTTCAATTTTCAGTTCTCTATAAAGTAGTCAAATATTGACATAGTTACATACACATTCTCAAATCTTGATTTCTGTTTCTTAACCTTCTTATATCTAGTTTATCTATTATGAATCCTAACTATCCAAATTATTTCCAAACTCTTTTAAACTCTCGATCTGAAGAAAACTCTCAGTTTTCTCTCCGAATCTAAATCAAATGCCTAGTATACCAAATCGTGAAACTTCACAGCGTATTTCTAGATATTTGTTTGAAAATTCTCAAATTCTAAGCAAAAGTACCAAAAAAATACAAATGGGAAACCAAAGAAGATATAGCGCTCATTTCAGCATGGTGTCATGTTAGTAGTGATTGAACTCGTGGAAACAATCAAAGACAATCTTCGCTGTGGGCAAGAATTTGTCAAATGTATGAGTAGACCAGAGCTGAAAACCCAAAAGATATCGGCCCTCGAAATGAAAGTCAAATGAAAGGTTGTTTTAATTAAGTCATTTGTATCTCTTGTATTTATAATTTTTAAGTTATGCATCTATTTGTAATTTTGTTTGTTTCTCTTAATGGGGTACGTATTTTATTTCAATTACAACGTAAAAATATAAAAATATTTTTTTAATTAAAATCGTCACTTTTTTAAAATATATTTATAAAGTAAATACTTTATTTTATACTAGTTTTAATGCCAGTGCACGAACGACACTTAGACATAAAAGATGAATTAAGTAATAATTTCGTTATTGTGATTTTAAGTAAATTATATGTTTTTTAGAATAGTTATATCTTAATTATTAATCAGCAAACCAATTACAACAACTCGTGCACGCATGCAATTTGGGCAGATAGTATACCGGGTGATAATATTTGACTAATTTTGTTTTGAAGCTAAATATTGTAACAATCCATAAATTCGTGATTTTGTAATGTTTTATATTTTTGCATATAATTATATTAAATTTTTAATACTTATATAGTTAGAATACCCATGCACGCACGAGTTTTACATAATTATTTCATGATGTGTTAATATCGATTGATATTTTGTATAGATTTTTGTTACACAAACGATTTGACTTTTTTAATTGAATTTTTAGTTATCATCTTCTAAACATTATGTGTGTTTAGTAGCACATAACGACCCTGAAAAAATATATGTCATTGTAATATGAGAAATCTCGTATATCTATTTTCATCACACACTATCGTGTGAGGTCGTGCTTTCATTTTGATATTTATATTTCTCTTACTAATAATTTACACCGATTCTTAAATCCGTACGGGAGTTATACTTATAAATAGGAATACCATGAATTTAAATGCTCGTAGTTTAAAAAGAATATTTTTTTTCCGGATATCCTTACTTAATCTTATAAAGGATAATAACATGAGTCGTTTGTATATTTAAAACCTCGGGTATTCATTTACATGTTACAATAACTCGTGTTTTTCTTTTTATATTTACAATTTCGTGAAAGTATATTAGTTTCATATATATAATAATAACATATTGTTGTATTTTTTATTAAAATTTAAAATTTAACAACTAAAGTTTTATTAATTACCGATCCCTTGTTAAGTTTTTCTTCGAAAAAATTGACAAATATGTTTTTCTAGCACATTTTATAAATTAGACAAAAATTTAATATTTTGACCAAATTGAGATTTTATTTTGACTTTTATTAGCCAATCGCATTGCTTGATTTTGCTAAGTGTCAAAATATAAATAGACAATAACTCGTGCTTTAATTTTGATATTTATAATCATGTGTCATACTGTTGTGTTTTTAAAATATAAAGTATAGGGTGTATAAAGTCCAAGCGTTATTTGTTTACTTTTTAAAGTTATTTATGGAAATTTATAAGTTTACACTTAAGTCCACATAAGTTATTTTAAAATTCAATCACTATAGTTTTATTAATTACCTCATCTTTTTTAAAGTTTTTTTAATCACATTTTTGACACATATAGTTTTTGGTGATTTTTTTATTCTACATGTTTTTTTTTCAATTTTGACCGAATGTAATTCAATTTTGACTTTTTTATTAGCCAATCAGATCGTACGATCTTACCTACGTGGCAAAATCAAGCTTTCTGATTGGTCAATTTTTTTTCTTCATAACATTTAATCTCATACAAAACTTCGAAATGATGTAATTCTTTTATTATATAAAAGATATAAATTTATAGGAAATTTTAAGTAATTAAATTAAATATAAAAGAAATAATATTATATGTTAGATTGGGTTAGGTTGATAAATGGTAAAAAAAAGTTAAGATTCGTTATTTGTATCGATTGTATAGGTGAAAGAATAAGAAAATAATATTTTAATAAAAGATTGGGGTTGTGAATAAACATGGTCAGTGCTATTTTTGGATAGTATGTAGGGGGTTTGTAGGATCCCGATTAACACTTCATATAACAATCACGAATCTAGATCAAGAAAAGAGAGAGAGCTGATTTCTAGAGAGAGAAAGAAAAGAGAGAGAGAGAGAGTTGAGAAAAGAGAAAAGAGAAAAATGAAATATTATAAAAATGAAATTCACTTACTTTTCCTTGGTGGAAAAGTTACTTATATACCCCGACACATTAAGTGACGTTCGAGATATTTGACTAGGACCCGGGCTCGGGTTTTGCTTGGGATTAAACCCGAAACATATACAATATTAGATTAACTATCGAGCCCGATTCCCGATACTTTCCTATTACAACGTTAACTAATTGATTGACCGAGACTTAAATACATAATGAACGAACTTCATGTTCGACTCAATATTTTGAGGCTAACATAAGCCAATAAGTTGTTTAAATAAGCTTCTACCCAAACACCTCATTTTTACAACCGGTGTTGAAATATCTGCATGAGCGTTTATGTTTTTTTAGCTTTGCTGTTTGGGTTTCTAATGTTTACATTGTTTGTATATTAGGATCTCAAGGATTCCGTTGTTAAAGCATTGGGGTTTCAATCACACAATGCAAATATATTTGGGTTTGAGTTAAAGGATGCATCAGTAGGTCGATCCATTGAGTTTGATTTAGAAATTGATAACAAGGTTCTTCCGATAAAACTGTTGGAGAATGTAAACAAATGGGAAAACGTATCTTAATCTAAGATGGGACTAAACTGAGGTAGACCCGTACTCATTTCAATGTTTAGTGCAGAAGATAGTAACCTTTTTTAGTCTCATTAGGCAAGCAAGAGGCGGCACTTTTGTCGGACCAGGTTAGTTAGCTTCTTTGCTTGCATCATCTACCTCTTTCGCTTTTCGGTAGCGACACTTATATGTCGAAACAAACTCACAATAAGCGGCTCATGGGTTACTTGACCAAAAATAAAGCAATGACCAAATTGAAGAAGCACGCCAAACGCACAC
>BQNB010174553.1:0-13248 GCA_026074375.1 Tanacetum coccineum
TTGACGTGAACCGGACAACCCAAATGTTGTTTTAACAATAACCCGAGCACTATAATCAACCTAATACTCCAAGACTCTTTATGTTTTTTTATCAAAGTTTGCAAAATTATAAGAGTGTGTGTGTGTGTGGCTTATTTCGGATGCAAGAGGAGAGAAAGAGAGAAGAACAAAAATGATTTTTGTGTGTGTTATGAAATGTGTGTGCATTTGAAATGGTATAAGATAATTTCTAGTACCTCCTTGGAACCAACTAGCTAAAAATAAGCCTCCTTGTCCCCCACAAGGTTTGAACCACCGGCTAGGGTATTCTAGGGGCTCGGGGTTCCTTCTTTTTGTGTCGGCTTTATTTAAAGCTCAAAAAACTTAACCGTAAAATATTCTCCAAAGTTACTTAGCATTTTTATTCACTTTAAAAATACTTTTCCAATAACTTGGAGTATTTACTTGACATATTTCCATATTAGACCTCCCAAAAACTCATTTGGACATTAACGGACATGTTGAGACTTGTTTTTTTGACATTTCTCAAAATTTACGAGTCAACTACCCGGAATATCAATAACACAATAATAACCTCTAAAAAGGATTATTATACATAATAAACCATAAATTACCACAATTCTCATAAAATCACCACCGTCAACACGGTACAATATTCTAAATACACTGACAAACGTCAAATAGTCGAAGGACTAAATTAGAATATTCAAAACACAAAAGGGCAAAGGTTACAGCCTGGATCTCCGCCAAGAAAGAAGCACCTATAAACTTTTTAACTGACATCCTATGGAAGATCTACACTTAGACCGGCTGACGTTTTGGTTTTTGGGTGGGTTAAAGGGAAATATGCATGCGTGTATTTGACCGGGGTTTCTCCTCTCGTGGGGTTAAGTAGAAGGGGTTTTACAGCGGGTCAGGCTGCTTTGAAAGCTGTCTCATGCAAAGTGACAAAACACGAGAAAGCATGCATTAAAAATCAATACGTGTTTATTTCTTTTGCCATTGATACCTTTGGTTTCCTTGCACCAGAGGCGGTGGAGCTACTCAGTTGAGTTTAAAGGATTATGCACAGCAATGTTATGATACCTAGATCTACGGATGTGGTTTTTAAACGTATTAGCTTTGCAATCCAAAAAGGGCTAGCGGCGCAGCTTGTTGCCCGCTTGCCTTCCACCACTATGTAAATCCTTATTAATAATTATATAGTGGGTAACTCACCCGTACGATAATGGATTCGCATTTATCTGTAAGACGAATAATTCTTATCTCATTCAATAAATCACGATACATTATATAGTGTGTACAAGGACTATTCTATAAGTGGGCTTGAGCCCAAGACAATAACTAAGCTAACTATACGGGCGAGGCGACGATTGTCGAATTCGCCACCATGATCACATTGGATTGACTTGATTTCACACTTAAATTTAATGCGAACATAATTACGAAATAACACAAACTTGGACATAACATCATATTTATTAACCAGAGGATAAACCCAAACAAACTAAGAATAATGATCTAAAAACAAGACATAATATTTAAAACCTGAAAGACTCGGAATGAGTGAAGTCCACACATCCGAGTGAATAATATCAAAACAAGAACTAATCACAGTACGAGAGCTAACAAACGAAAGCCTCACGTGTTTGCCAAACTGACAAGCATGACAAAGAATGGGAGGTTTCTCTTTATTATACGAAATAAAATTAGAAGAAACAAGACGACGCAGCACATCACCCTGATGCCACGTATGTTGACTAACAAGGAAAGCATGAGGGATAGGAGATGGAGTTGTGACTGTGTAAAGATCCTTTGTGCTGTCACATCGAAGAAGCACCCAACACGTCATGAAATCCTTAACGGAAAAACTAAACGCATCGAATTTGATAGTGCAATTATTGTCATGAACAAATTGACGAACATATATTAAATTTTTGACAATATAAGGGGTGATAAGAACGTTATCTAGATGAATATATTTAAGAGGAGTTGGCAAAATACTATGGCCCGTATTAGTGACGGGTATAGAATGACCGTCGCCAATCGAGATAGACAAATACATACACGTATTAAAATTTTCACTAAGACTATTAATTGAATTATTGAGATGAGAGCCCGCACCTGTATCCATATTCTAAGCGCCAGAAGCGAGATCATGAAGAGTCCCGGCCGTAAAAGCATATGGGAGAATAGTGGCCTGTCCTGAGGCAACCGTGGGACCCACTAAACCTGGTGTGACTGGTGTGGGCACGGGTTATACCGGTTGAGTTAATTGTGAAACCAAATGGGCCTGTTAGGCTTGCAAAGGAAGTTGATAACCAAGTGGAGTCTGTTGGGCCGTTGGAGCATAAATGGCCTGCTGAGCAACTAGACTAGTATTAGTGGGGTAACCAAAACCTGGTGGGGGTCTAATTGGTGATACTGGACTAGTAAAGTGGGTCGTAGGGTAGTAGAATGGGACTGGGCTACTATAAAAGGTAGTTGGGTTTATTGGTGTTGTTGCTAGTGACGTATGATTAGTAAAAGATGCAAAAGTGTTATTATTATGAACCCTTATATTCTCTAATTGTTAAAGCAGCTTGGTCAAAAGATCATGGGGGATGTCTGCTCCAGTCATGATGAAACAACTAGCAAGTAAAACAAATACTTTTGGGGTGTGAGGTATTGTTTGAAGTGCTGGTAGTTTAATAATAGTAACACACTAATATATATATGAAGACCACATAAGGGAAGTACTACAAACGAAAAAACAAACTGTTGCTACAAGAAGACTTGTTATTTGTTACCTCGAACAAACAATACGAAACAAATTAACGAATCTTGTTACCAACAAACAAGATACACCTGTTTGTTACCTAAGAACAAACACCAAAGTAACGGAAAAATAAATAAAATTATTTAGGGTTTGGTTTTGATTTGGGGATAGGTTGTGTTTAGGGTTGGGATCGATTTGTTAGGCTCTAATACCATGTAGGGCGAATAATTCTTATCTCATTCAATAAATCATGATGCATTATATAGTGTGTACAAGGACTATTCTAGAAGTGGGCTTGAGCCCAAGACAATAACTAAGCTAACTATACGGGCTAACAATATCAGTACTAGTACCCAATAACAATAGTAAATGAATTATTGTATTTTAACATGATAACCAAACAAAACAACAAAATTTCATTCATACAATCGATGTATTATTTCTCTTATCACGTCTCTTCATTTATTCATCATTTTGTTTTAAGGCTGAGCAACGGGTCAAACCCGACCCGAACATATCAAACCCGACCCTACTCGAAAACCCATTTTGAGAATAACGTGAATCGAAAACCGAACCGAAGTTAATCCAAACTGAACCAAACCGAGCAAAACTGAAACCGATAACTATAATTATATAAAACCGAAAACCAAACCAAATAAGGTCGGTTCGATTCGGTTCAGCTTGGTTTATTGGTTCGGTTCGATTTTTGGTTGATTTAGCTCA
Organism: Tanacetum coccineum; assembly: GCA_026074375.1. Taxonomy (NCBI): domain Eukaryota; kingdom Viridiplantae; phylum Streptophyta; class Magnoliopsida; order Asterales; family Asteraceae; genus Tanacetum; species Tanacetum coccineum. The sequence continues at coordinate 3,482 of BQNB010174553.1, forward strand.
ACCCTATTTCATTTGATGCAACCAAATAAAACTCTAGGAATGACGGATCCAAAAGTCTAAGTTATTAGATTCACTATTTTGTTTTACAATACCAGAGTGTAGTGACTAAACAAAACATGCAATACAAAACTTTACGATCATAAGATTTCGGTGAACCCCTAAAGTAAAAAAAAACAAAGGATGTATGCACATCTTAGAAAGTGTAAATTAGTGGTGCTTTATCTCTCGTTTTCAAATGTTATAAACAAATGAGTAGATTAAAGTTATGAGTCTGTAACAAGATCATTCTAATATATATTTTTAGATCACACAAGCACTTAGATATTAAATAGTAGTAAACGTAAATATCGTGGATATGATATGATCTCCAATCTTTGTGTACTTATATCGTACGTCCACAATAATATGCTACTCATAGTGGTCCTTGAACAGTGACAGAACCAAGGTGAACTCATAGATTTTTGCAATGAAGTGTTAATTTTTGAAAAATACATTGATTTTCTGTAAATACACCAGGTCGAAAGAAATCAACCATTGTTTTTCAGTCATTTTCCTTTTTTTTCTTCCTGAAATGATACTCGAGAATACAACATTTTTCGTTTCACTTCATTTTCTTAATTTCCCTTACTTAATTGATACATCGTTTCAATGTACGTATATACGTCTACATATACTTTTAGATGTGAAAAACAATATCTTGTTATTAGAAATCGATCTGTCTGGAAAAAAAATAAGAGTAACATTGTTATGAGAACAAGACTGTGTGACCCAATTTTATAAAAGAGTTCCGATACGGCCCTTTATATATATTGTGGTCTTGGGTTGTTGCTTTATGCGATGCTGCATATGTCTACTTGCATATACTTGTCACGACAGGCCAGATAAGTGTCCCGACGTGCTCTTCATTACACAAGCCATCAAGAGAAGTTGTAAAACATGTACAAACACTCCAAGATTAAGCAAGTACATCAAAAATCCTTATTTTTTTTAAAAAAAAAGTTTTTTTACCAAAAAGAAGAGAATATAATCTTTTGTCTCGTCGATCAACTTAGAATTCTACATAAGCCAAACAATAAATTCGATTGTCTGAATAAGGTATATAACTTATCTAGAATATAATCTTTTGGCTTTTGGCCTCTCGTCTAATATAAGTTTGCTTTTCAAAAAAAATAAAAATACATATGCAATAAAATATAAAGTAAATTTCAAACTTCGTCCTTTTAGTTTACAAACAGTGGCACCTTTTGTCCCCTTTTCAATGTAAATACAGCATGCGTCCCTATGATTGTCAATTTTTTTTGCATGTTTCGTCATTTTGTCAATTTTTTCAAGTTTCGTTAATCACACTGGCCATCCTCAAAAGGACGATACATGCAAGAATTGACAACTACAGGGACGCATGTTGTACTTTGAAAACAAAAAGATAATCATAGGTTAGAATGATCCACTCGTATTAAAATGGTGTGTATGTTATAGAAACTGCCCCCTTAAAATTAAGGGAAAGGGGGGTGGTGCCCCCCCCCCCCCCCCAACCACTAAATATTTGACTTTTATCTATCAACTTTCTATTATATACATATATTAAAATCGGATATTAGAAACTGCCCCCTTAAAATTATGGAAACCAAACGTCATTCGAGCAAATATCGAAGCAATTGTTACGATTTTCTAAACCAAACGATTGCTGTGATATTACTCTCAAAGTTTGAGGTTCCCAATTTCCAAATCAAATTTGCAATCTTCAATTCGAAAATTAACATATACTTGAAAATAAGTAAAAGATTTAATCACCTAAGGTGTTTCTTTTAAGATATTTGTTTTCTTTCTTTCTTTTCGATAAGCCCTTCTTTATTTACTATGGAGAATGCAAATTGTTACTTAGAATAGATTGATCAACTTTTAAAATGATAACTTACATTAAAATTTTGATCAATTTAGGTAGAGCCCTTTTTTATTTTGGGTGCTACTATTGGTACCCCATCTTAAAGTCCTTTCTTAATTTTAAAAAGCTATCAATTGAGTAGATAGACTTCACAATAAGATGTGAGATGACTTTTTAGCATATAGCTTGTGGTTTACATAGAAAACTGCTGAAAAAAATCAATCATGAATCCTTAATTGAGGAAATTAAAAGCCTTAAAGGCCAGCGTGCGGAGTTGTAACTTTGTATCATTTGCTTCTTTAAACTATATTTTGATGTATCGCTTATTGGTATTCAAACTACATTTTGATGTATCGTGTATTTCTCATCTTTCTTTCTTGTATATATACATCATGCTTTTCTTCTCAAACTTATGATGATTTCGGCCCCCCGGTAAAACTGCCCAAGTTCCGTCCCTGTTATAACCGGTTGTGGACTCAATATCAAAAGTTATGAGATACATTTTCAAAAAGACGATTTGTAACATAAAATTTTGAGACATGATGCATTAAAAACAAATCAACATTTTATCAAATTTACGCTACATTCGTGAAAATTCATGTGGTTCAGGAAAACTCGTTTCACAATTGGTCATGATAATTAACAAAATATCATGTTGTACTCGATCTTAATTATCTATATTATATAATAAAGCATTTCAGACATTCTATAATTTATAGAAAGCTTAAATTTTTTAGCTAATACATTTATTGCATAACCAAATACATATACAACATTTGCAAGTGAACTTGCTAAATATTAATTTCAAAAAGCAAAACTTAAACATCATTCACATTTGAACCCGCTGCTTTGCGCGGGCAGTAAGATAATATAAGTAGAATGAAGAGATGGTGTTCATGTAGAATACCATTTGTTGAGGTAGTGGTACTTGAAGTACAAATCCCATTACCAAATCTAGCTTCAATTAATTGTGATTTATGACCATAACAAGTAAGTTTTCCTAAACACCTGCCTGAATCTCATTAGCTACTACTAACTTTTAATTAGCATAATTAATAAGCTCTTCTAGTGACGCATTTTGGCTTCATGTAATACGTGGCCCAAATGTCACATTCAACATATATACTCTTTAGATATGCTCCACATTGAACATGTGACCTTATTCCATAACACCTTCTTATTACCTAAAACACCCTTCAATGATTTTCAAAGCTGGGAATATTTGAAGGGTATTTGAGTAATTTTAGAGTCGTTCGATCGATAGTGTAGTGAGATATATCATTATGCTAGCTTTATATAGAAAGAGAGATGGTTTTGATAGGGACACTTATGAGTTAATGATCAAGAGTTTTTGGTGGTATAAATACATGGCTAATTAACAAGATTAGATACACAAAGGTAGTTAATTAGCTAACAGTCCCTAAATCAGTCGATAACCGTTTAGGTAGCTAATGTACTATCAAGGAGTCATGAGTGGAGTAGAAGAGAATTGGAGAAAAGGGCCGTGGACGGGTGAAGAAGATCGTTTGCTCGTTCATCATGTCAACGTGCATGGTGAAGGACGATGGAATACTGTCGCTACCCTTGCCGGTACTACTGTGATTCACGTACCTGTTTGTGATCAAGAACGCGTTTTCTATATGTTACTTGACTAGTATATTTGTCTTTGTGTCATTGCAGGCCTCAAAAGAAATGGAAAAAGCTGTAGACTAAGATGGGTGAACTACTTGAGACCGGACCTTAAGCGAGGTAGGATCACCCCTCAAGAAGAAGCTCTCATTCTCGATCTACATGCTCGTTGGGGCAATAGGTGCGTAATTTTCACCTTCTTAGGTATCATATAGCTAGTTTGCTCTTTTAGAAACTCGTATAATGTCCTTATATCAATGATACATGGTTTAGATGGTCAACAATTGCAAGAAGCTTGCCTGGAAGAACTGATAACGAGATCAAGAACTATTGGCGAACTCATTTCAAGAAAAAGAGTAAAGGGGCCTCAGATGAATCAACGAAGCTGAAAACACGACTACTTATAAAGAGACAAAAGTTCCAACAAGAACAACGACAACGACTCATGATGCAACAAAACGAAGCTGATATGAAAAAGGTAATGACGTTGTTGTTTGAAGAAAATGAGAACAAAGTGGGACGATACATGCCTCTCGAGGAACGCCAAAGTTTGATCAATCCGATGATATTGCTCAATGGCTGTTACGATTCATCTTATATGCCTGAGACCCCCATGAACGAAGACGTTGGTCTATGGGATGGCTTGTGGAACTTGGACGAAGTTCATGGTCCGAACGTTTGTGCTGCGAGAGCTAGCTAGCAAGTGTTTTGACATCTTAATTCATAAGTACTATGTTTTTGGGATTATGTTCATGGTCCTAACTTTTGTGCTACCAAAGCTAATCCACAGATTATGATCACTTAGTATGTTTTTTGGCTAAATAGCCTCATTTCTGAAGCACTTTATGTTATCATAATGACAAAACTCAAGTTGAAATAGAAAATAACTATAAATATTTCAGCACTTAAGCGATAAGTACTAATTATCCATAAACTCTAAACATCGGAAAGATTAAAAAGATAATTATTCGTAAATGTATCTAACTTGTTAAGGGTTCGATGAGTTGGAAAACCCTCTCCCCCTAAAAATAGAAGTCAAAGATTTGATTCTCACTCTCTGCAAGGCCGGAGGTCTTCTGGAAGCAGTCTCTCTACCTTCAGGTAAGGTAAGGGTATGGCTGTTTACAACACACCTCTTCCATTATCCCGTGAAAGACGAGATTGGGTACCGTTGAGTGTCTAACTTGTCATGTTTCCAGTGCAGTGAATAAAAATATTTGAATCTTCGTTTTTTTATGTAAATATTATCCTAAGATTAGATATTTTTTTTAAAAACCTATATATGTATAGTGGCTCTTATGTAATTGATAGAGACAAGCATTTTAACCTGCATATAAACAAGTATTATAAATTCTTTACCAAATCATCGGCTGACAACTTTCAAAGTTTGATTATTGGAATATATTTTTTTGTTAAAAAGTTTAAAACATGTAAGTGGGCTTATCTGTAGAGCATTATTAAACTGGGCTTTAGTTTAAGCTGAGGCCAGAGAGCCCAATTTCTATCTCTCATATGTAGGCCTGTAGCTACCCAATTTCTCAACCCTTACATCTTACAACAGTGCAGGAGTGTTCATCAGTTCGGTTATCGGGTACTTCGGTTTATACGGTTTGATTAGTTTTGTACAATCAAACCGAACTGAAAACCATAATTAGATTTGGTTTGGTTATCGGGTTGACCTGTATTACATCATTTATAGTTTTTAAAACTTCAATTATATAAACTAAAAAAAATATTATTTCAAGTATAAAAATTGCTTTTTTATATTATGAATATACGAAAAATATATATGTTTATATAAATTCGGTTTTCGATTGAGATTGGCAAAATCACTTTTAAACCAAACATCGAATTTTTAGTTCAGTTCAGTTTTGGCAAATTCGGTTCGGTTATAAGTTCGTTTCTATTTTTTTTCGATCCCCTGACCGACTTCCGTTCTCAGTTTTCGGTTTATTTGGTTATTAACGATGAACACCCCCCTACTTACAAGAGTGAAAGAAGTATTTTACATTGATTCATCATTGATTGGACTATGTCAAAAACATTGGAACGTTTTCAACTTTTAGTTTCTTTGGTTTTTTAACTTTTTACTGCATGTCAAAGATAATCACGTTCATTTTTTAGAAAGTATTTAAAAACAGTGATTTAAAGTTAAAAATGCCACTCATCATTCTGATTAAACCATAGAACTAGCACAAGCAGTCATAACCTCCAGATAAAACCACGAAAGCCTCTAATCTACTTACAAGCCAACTTGATATATAGAGCCGCTTTACCGGAGCGGGCGCGCCGTCGCCCTATTGGATATTCGGTCGGAAGTAACGTGGCCACAGTATAATGAGAAACGCTATACGCCGCACGCCGGGGCGGGTTAATCCCTCATTTTCCACCCCCCCCCATATCGTTTCGAAGCGTATGGAATCGTATGTGTCTCTCCCCTAACTCTTCAGTCACGCTAGCATTTGGTATTATGCGAGGCGCAGACGGCTTCGAAAAGTGTGAGAACCCGCCTCACCCGTCCCTTACTAAACCAACAGATCCCCCACCTCATCAGCCGTCTTACCCAGCGACCTCCTCGCAGTTCGGGTATACCTTATCCCAACCAACATCTCACGACGTTTCCCGCCACTTGTCACCAAACATTTTTGCTACAGCCAGTGCTATATCCTCTCGCTGCGTTTTAAACACGCTCCCTTGCAATACAAACCATCATCTAATACCACCTTGCCTCCGTCTCTATCAGAATACCATTATCTCATGTACGTTATCGTAAAACTATAATGTCTTGAATTTATAAGCTCATATTAAAAACTTATGTATTCGTTCAATAATTGCATTCAAATATTCATATATTAACGTTAATTAACAAAAAATTTTACTCGACGTTATTGTTTTTACGATAACATTAATCAATTTTCACACATTGATTTTTACAAATGTATACTTTACGTGCGGAAAAAGTGTTATACAATAAACGTATTGCAATATTCGGTTAATGCTTGTACAATTATTTGAATATTAGTGGAGAAAATAATATGTATAATATGCACGGTCGGTTGGTTAACCGTTGGATATCTAAAACAGTAAACCGAAAAGAAAACATTATAAGCGGGTTTTTTCGGTTTCGGTTTTTTTCGGTTTCGGTTTTCTTCGATTTTGGGTTTTTTCGGTTTCGGATTGAGCGATTCGGCTCGGTTCGTCGGTTTCACGGTTTTTTTGAAACACCCTATTAATTTTCCTAGTAAAACTATAAGTAACTTCGAAAAAACAGGTTACAAGAACCACACGTACTTTTAGAACATATCATAATGGATTTGACTGTAACGGTGACACACTGACACGTTATAAGCCAAAATACTCGATAACGTAATGGATACCAACTTCAACACTCGCCACGTGTCCCCATGCAATACCACATTCTGGACACGTATCATGCCACCTGCCAACCATTGTTTTTATATATTCTCTTTGCCACCTTCTTCTTCATTTCAAAACAATCATATTACTATCACCTTACTGTAACAATGGCGGTTGAAACTGGAGGAAAAAGAATGGCAGCACCTTTGCTGTTCTTGAACCTTGTGATGCACGCAATAACTTTAGGCTTTGCTAGTTGGTGTCTTAATAGATACATCAATGGCCAAACTCACCACCCTAGTAAGTATACTGCGGTTTTTAAGCTGTGTGTTTTTTGTCTGTAAATGGTTACTGAACTGGTTTTTTTTAGGTTTTGGAGGAAATGGAGCTACTGAGTTTTTTTTGGAGTTTGCGATATTAGCTTCGGTTCTAGGAATCGTGTCGAAATTTGCGGGTGGAAATCATCTTCGGGTTTGGAGGAATGATAGTTTAGCGGCTGCTGGATCTTCTGCTCTCATTGCATGGGCTGTCACAGCTCTTGCTTTTGGGTACGTAACTATTTTAGCTTATTTTCCGGCCTTAGGAGCTTATACCAATTTTTAAAAACCGGGTTTGCGATTGACCCGGTCGGGCCCGGTTTTATGCAAACAACCAAACAGCTGAAACATGTTCAAACACCTAGTTTTTTTTGCTCTATTATCAACATTAGCTTATTTACCAGCCTTGTGAGCTTATACCAATGTTTTGAAAACCCGGTTTGTGATTGACCCGGTGACTCAACCGGGTCAACCCGGTTTTATGAAAAAGACCAAACAGCTAAAACACACGTCCAAACAACATTAGCTTATTTACCGGCCTTATGAGCTTATACCAATGCTTTGAAAAACCGGCTCGGCCATCGGGTCAAACCGGTTTTATAAAGAAAAAAACAGCTAAAAACACACGTCCAAACCCGCATTTTTTTGCTGCATTACTATCAACGTTAGCTTATTTACCGGCTTTATGAGCTTATATCAATGTTTTTGAAAACCGGGTTTGTAATCGACCCGGCCGGGTCACCGGGTCAACCCGGTTTTATGAAAGAAAAGAAAATCACACAGCTAAAACACACGTCCAAATTGCTGCATTATTAACACCATCTTTGCTCTAAAAATCAGCATATAAACCAACCCTGTTTGTGTTGTTGACCCGGGTAGCTAAAAAACAAGCGGTTCTTGACCCATTTTTTTTGACAAAAACCGGTTGACCCATGCGGTTTGAACCCGGTTTCAAACATCGACTTTGATGGAATGATATAATGATTGTACGTGTGCATGCATGCATGTAGGTTGGCATGCAAGGAGATAAACGTGGGAGGACACAGAGGATGGAGGTTAAGGACAGTGGAAGCTTTCATAATAATATTAGCTTTTACTGAGCTTATATATGTGATGTTGGTGCATGCTGGTTTGTACAACAGTCGATATGGACCCGGGTATCGCGATTCTGACTATGGAGTCGGTGTTGGTGGTCATCATCATGTCGAAGAGCCTGGCTTTAAAGGGACTACTAGAGTTTAGTTCAGTTTTATATATGCATGTATGTAGCTTATAAGATAATGCTCGCTAGTACAGTAGAACTAATTATGAAGTCGTGATCATGTAATGTTTGTACTTTTGTTGGGTTGTGGATTTGCATTTATCGAGTTGTAACTTGACACAAAGCAATTGTTTTCACCTGTTGTGTAGCACCCACTTGCATGAAAGGTAATTTTTCTAGAAGCAGTCGTTCCAACCACACGGGCTTGTGAAAGTAAAGTTTCTTTACTTTTTGTAAAGAACGAGTTGGAATTTAACCCGCGCGTTGCGGCGGGAGGCGAATAAAAGAAACTTGAGGGGCTTTTTTTATTTTATTTTCCTAAAATTTATGTAAAAAAGTTGTAAACAATTAAAAGTTAATGGTCCGTTTAGTAAAAAAAAAAAAAAATTTGGGCCGAATTTTGGGCTAACTTTTTGGGCAGGTACTGTAGCATTGTAGCAAGCACTGTAGCAGCTACAGTGCCACCGACCATTTGTGTTTTGTATATTGTGGTCGAAAAAGTGAGCAATGGTCACGGGTCCGTTGTTAAAATTAGTTCGCCAGCTCCGCAGCGACGACATAGGTTACGAACCTTGTATTAGTAAAAGAAGGGGAGATAATTCTAAATAATTTTTTTGTATGATCTGACTTTTTTTCGAATCGATTACATAAGAAAGTGAAGCTTGTGCGAATGTTTGGTCTTTTTTTTAACTTTTAACAAATGATGGACATCCTCTTCATCCGAAAAACAAACCGAGCAAGAAGTGGACTCCAAAATAACACCTTTTTGGACCATAGAATTTTTTTTTTATTTTATTTAGTTTATTGGTTTATATTCATTTTGGGCCAGCAGCGTTTTTTTTTCATATTGGGCCACCCTTTCTTCTCCCTAATATTTGCACAGCCACCATCAAACTGGCACCTAATTTCATTTTATTATTCCCATGGCCCTTACTATTTTCCGTATGTTATAAAAATTTATTTATTATGTGGCTACCCACATTCTGTAACGTTTCAAACATTATGACTCAATAATGATTGTAGTTAATACATTGAAAATTAGAGGCTTATATATAAGAACTTGTATATATTGTAATGGAATCACTCTCAATGAAATGCATATACTTGTATATACAGGCTTATATATAGGGACTTGTTTGGTAACTAAGATCTTTATTTTTGGTTTGTACTCGAGATTAAACCGTAATCATTGATATCACTCAAAAGATATAAACGTTTTTATTTTTTCTCGCAGGACATGATTATTATTAATTAAAGGTCTATATGATGGTTATTCCTGACATTATCATGTATGATTCTAAGAAACTCTACCAATCCAATG